>JBBHKE010003059.1:378595-614728 GCA_037447655.1 Zygnema cylindricum | reverse complement strand
GCGCGATATTTGTTCCGATGTAGAAATAAAATGCGTGGTATCCGTTTTGAATTAGCGTCGTACGACGTACTTTATAAAACTGTATATATGTACGCCGTAAACAGTTTTAGTTAAATGAACTTTATCCTTTCGAACTAAATATATATCTATCACATACCATAGCACTTAGCATTGGTCCTAGTCTATTAGGATAAAGCTGACCGCTACCGGACGATTTGACGAACCGCAGGTACCGGGATCAAATCTCTGGTCCGTCAAGTATATTTTTAGTAACCTACTAAAAATAGCTGTCTGTTGAACTAAGGCAGCCATGGATCAACCTCTCTCTCTTTCCTTCAGTGACTACAACAAGTATGGGGGCTAGAGAGCGGAGGTGGAGGCAGGCTGTCCGTCCTTTTTCTTTTTCCTTTTATAAAATCATATTTAAACCTAGAAAATACTCTAGAAATCTATAAATTTCAACATCTCCTTCTCCTATAGACTCTCGTCAAGAAGAAATTCCCCATTCTCCTCACAAAACTCATCCTCGGTCTCTCCTGTCACTTTTGTAACCACAAGTGCCTTTTTCTTCCCTCCGGATTACCCTCTCCACGGTTTTCTTAGAGCCTCAGCTCCGACAGCTTGACACAGTCAGCGATAAAGTGTCCTGGTTTTTTGCAAAAATGACAAAGACCCTTTGGGGGCCTTGGTGCCCTAGACTGATCTCTTTCCCCTTTGTAAGGTTTCTTCGGGTCCTTCCCCCATCAGTCCCCTTCTGCTGCTAGAGCTTAAATGCTCTTTTCTCCTCTCCTAATCTCCATTGTGTTTTCTTGAACAAGTATCATCCACACCACTATGTTCCATTTCGATGAACTATCAGGCATTCCCTGTACTCGGTACATTATGTTCTTCAACTCATCTGGTAACTTCATGATAAGAGTGTTAACTTTCATTTTCATTGTACCTGTCCACTCGGTACTCTCCATCTCCATATAGAGACAAGAAAGATCATTACAATAATCTAACATCTTTTATCCTTTATAAGTGTAACAAGCTAGCTTTTGCTCAGCCAGCTGGAGCTCCTAAATAGTCCCAGCTCTATATATTTCCAAATAGCTCTCCCATAGCCCCTCGGCCTTGTAAATGTGAAGGTGAGGGGTGGCCAAACCTTGGGTGAGGTGTCTTAGAATGAAGTTCTTGGCAGCCATGTTTACGTCTTCCCACATTTGAGTATCGTTTTCCACAGACTTCATGGTCGCCCATCTCGGTGCCATGGCAATAAGGGTGAGTGGTGTCTCCTTCCCTTTCCCCTTTTCGAACATACTGCTGTCCCCATCATCAGCCTCCTCGGCGGAAGCATTCTCTGCTGCAGAAAACCTTACTCCTCCTAAACCCGGAGGGATTCCCGAAGCTGGACATTTCACTTGTCCACTAACGATACCCCAGTATCGTTTTTCACACAAAGCTCCCATCATCATGGCTTCTGAATAAATGAACCCAGATCCATTGAAGGTGGGCACCCTAGAGGGTGGGCCCATAACCTGCAATTCTGTGTCCTCCATTGGACTACAAAATACACGAAGCCTCTAGATAGTCATTAACTAGCCCACTTTAAGCCACAGCCACTCCTGCCTTAGTAATCAGGATGACAATCTGTATGCACTCCTGTTGCAGCCTGGACTCCCCTGAGTCCGTAGGAAAAAGAATCTCTAAAAACTCCCAATCAGGCGATAAGTTACGAGGTAGTAAAAATGCCAATTTGTACAAACTCTCAAAGGGAGAGGTGACTACCTACCAAAATTTTCTAAGTCTTAATTCCCTCTAATAACTTCTATGTACTGAAGTACACACCAATCAGAATACTGTACCGTACCAAAAAGTACTAATGTCGGTGTACCTTGTGTACGGCTTATGTACGACAAGGCTATTAAGCGAACGCATGTCTGCTTTTAACTCGTCCGTACATTCCTCGCAATTCGTATGTCCGAATGTCATCTCTCCACGTGGCTCCAGGTCATGCCACGTCACAAAACGCCAAGGTGACCACTCCGCGATTTCGGCGATGATGTGCGCCGTCGGATCCGCAATGAGACGCAATCGTAGCCGTTATAAATACTTGCGGGATATTTGCCTCTTTGCCAAAAACATGCGTGGTATTAGTTTTTGAAATGATGTCGTACTTCGTACTTTATCAAAATTGTATATATGCACGCCGTATCCAGTTTTAGTTAAATGAATTTGTTCCTTTCTAAATGTATATATATCTAACACATACCATAGCATTTAGCATTGGTCCTAGTCTAATTGGATAAGATGACCCCTGTCGGTCAACCTGACGACCGGTAGTTACCAGGATCAAATCCCGGGTCCGTCATGTATATTTTAGAGTAACCTACTAAAAATAACTGCCTGTTGGACTAGGGCATCCATGGATCAACCACCCTCTCTATCCTTCAGTGACTACAACAAGTATGGGGGTTAGAGAGAGGAGGTGGAGGCAGGCTGTCAGTCCTTTTTCTTTTTTATACTAACATATAAAACGTAGAAAATACTCTAGAAATCTATCTATTTCAACATCCCTTTCTATTCTTTGGAGAGTGGTCAGGGGAGTAGCATTTAGTAGGCTTCTGGTGGAAAAAACGATCTAAGGGGGGGGTACGGGGTACTTTTACTTTTACTCTCAATTCCTCATTATTACCTATGCATATCCTTGGGGGGGAAAGAAAGAGAAAGGCATGGTCACGGGTCCAGGGAATCATCAGCATTTAGGGTGGATGGCAGGTCTCTCATGCACACCTCATAGGACATCTTACCTGAACCTCACGGTCCCCAGGCACTCTCGACAAAGATATGCAGTTACACATTGGTATACTTGAAAACTGTGTAAAGAGAATCTAGGCTAGAATACAAAGTAGCTTTACATTACATTATTTAGCAGTATCGGGTTGATATACTAGTAAAAATCTTGGCCGAAGTGTGGATGAATTTTTTATTTATTACACAAGCGCTCGACATGTATCAATGGCATCCATATAAAACTAAACTTCCATTAGCGATTTTAGTAAATGTATGGATAGATTTAAAGATTTTTCGTTGTCGTGTATTTTGTTAGGTCGCGTCGTTAAACCACTTTTTATTTGCGTGTCTTATTTTGGTTGGTACCACATATGCTTATATTAGATGCGAAAGATCTACATAGGATCTTAAAAAGCGAAGTCTGAACGCATTATCTGTACCTGTAGAGGTAATATTTGTATTAGCAAAGGTAATATTTGTATTAGCGGAGGTAATATCTTTACCACCGGATGTAATTAAATACTCGTACAAAGTGCATCATAAAATACTATCTAAAATTTTAAAACGGAACGATAAAAAGGCGGCGACAAACTCTTAATGGTGGGAGTGTGACACTATAATTTCGGCGGATCCGCATCCACCCTGGCACAAGGCACATGACCAATGCAACGTGTAGGCACATAATCGCGCGTTCATTGTGTTCATTTTTCTCTTTTCCACGCGGCCCCAATTTTACATGTTTAGTGTGTGCAAAGTGTCAAACTTGAGGACATTCGCCACACATTGGAAGGTTAGCGACGTGGCATCTTGGATTAAAAAATGAATGCATCTGACAATGAAGTTTTAATCGTATAACCATGGATATTCTTCAGTAAATATGTTTTTTTTGGAAAAAAATAAAATGGTACAAACTTGGACGAAACTATACGACCTTGAGTAAATAACCCCATTTCTTTGCTAATGGAAGTTTGACCTAAGTTTCACAAGGGATTTTCAATGAATATTTGACAAGTGTAAGAAACCATGTGACTTTAGACAAAGTGGATGGAAAATTGCAAATCCGCTAAAAATTATTTGGTAAAACGATATCCTCCAGCTCTCTCTTCCATGCCTTTCTTTGACCTTTTATGTTTTGCCGCTCTAACTGATTTTTTTTTTGCTGTTTCAATTTTTTATCCAATTTTTGCAGGGGTATAAAGAGTTTTGTATGATGAGAGTGCATGATCGTATGTTCTGTTCATTTTGGTGTAGGTTTTACGCTGCAACCTGTATTTTTTTTACTACTTGAAATAAAGCTACGTTGTACAACGCAAAATTAGCGATGAATGAAAAAGCTGCAAGTGTTTGCCAGCATGATTTTATAGTAGAATGTTTGAGAAATAATGCAATTATATGTATTACTTACAATAGCACATGCTGTCCGTACAATAATTGACACCTTTTGATGATAGGTCCCTAATCGACAAAATTCCACAAACGACAAGCTCAATTCTCATGAATCAAAGAGTTACATTGAATTGAATTAGTATTATTGGTAGTGATGTGTTTCAATAAATTCTTATCGCGATAAAACCGACACCGATAGTTATCGATTATCGAACGGTGAGGGGTCTCAGTATATCGCTCCTAGACCTTGTTGTTATTGGCGGTAAGTGGAAGAAAATGAGGTACGCTATAAACTACTACTTTATATAATACTTAGTGTAGTGCATTGACAGGGATTTGCCGAAAATCAATATGTACCTTTTTTTGGCTTGTCGATAATCGATATATTGGCACGTTATATACACACCGGTGTTATCGCCGATAAAAAACAATAACATCAATTTTTAATCGCGATTAAAACCGTTACGGATAACTATCGGTGATAATTGTACGGTTTGTATTGTTCAACTGTATGGTTTATTCTGTCGTTATTAACCACCATTATTTCGTTACACAGAGTACGGAACAAATGGTTACACGTGGCATACCACGTTATATACGTTGAAAATATATAATACAATACATTTAAAGTACTATTATGTATCGTACTATATTTTTTTCACTTATCGCCGATAAGGAATTTGTTCGTCTCGGAGCGATATATTAGGACCTTGACCGTTCGATAACCGATAACTATCGGTATCGGTGTTATCGCGATGAATTTATTGCTGATACATAACACTAATAATGTTGTATTATATTTTTCATTTTATATAGCGTGGCATGCCACGTATGACATTCATTTCCGTAATCTGCCAATGGAAGAACGGGAGTCCAGTAAAACGGGATGAAAAGTACAATTGTATTGTATAAACCGGACAATTATCGTCGATAGTTATCGAACGTGTTATCGCGATACAAAACAAATATTTATCGGTTTTTTATTGCGATAACACCGGTACCGTTATTTTCATAGTTCAAAGTAGGTGTTTCTATTGTAGGCCTTTTGTAGGCGCCTTTATCATAAGTTTTGTTATGGGCTTTTCATGTGATCTTCTTAGATCGCTACTTTGATCAGCGACCGTCCGATCGTCCATATCTGACAGTTTAAATAAAAAATACTACAAAACTCACAGAAAAATAATTTTTTGTCCAAATGTTTTTCAAAATTTAGACATGACGTTTAATTCTCTATCGAACGATGTGCAACTCAACCTTGTTACTATTTTTTTTCATTTTGCGACCAATACAATATGGGTCTTAAGGTCATATTGTATGTTTTGCGTACAATAGGCATATTGTATGGGCTTACTTTCACCTACTTTTGAACTATGGTTATTTTTTGCTATTAAAAGTTTGAAGATACGTTTTTTGTCGTGGCCGTGGGTCAAAAAACACAAGACGACAAATTTTTGTACACCTAAGTTCGAGGATGACGCAAATAGTACTCCACAAATTTGCGATTCCTTCGTACGGCTGTAACTTAGGGTATGGTTACATCAGACGAAAAGTGAGGTTTAATACAGAATTTTGTACTTGCCCGTACCATGCCGTACTATATTTTCGTGAGTTTTTTGAAAACAACATTACAGAAAATAAGATTACGAATCTCCAAGTATCCAGGAGAAGACATAGACCGTCCGATTACATTTTGGTCTTCATCTGCGAAGCAATCGCTCCATACGCCTCTGTATTGGTGAACCCACCTCGCCGAGGTGGGTTCAGCAATACAGAACCAGTCAAATCGCTACACCTGGACGTCAGACACGTGCGTCGATGAAATATGAAAATTTTCACACGTCCCCAAAGTCACGTGCCTTCGGACAAGGTGACCGTAAAATTTTTGCCGAAAAGAAATACGGTTTTTTCCTGAAAGTCAGCAGCGTGAAGGAGATCTCTGAGGTACATTGACGCGGTACACTTGTGAAGTACACGTACGTAATACGCAAGTACGGATTTTTATACGAAAATGGTCGGTTTCCAAATCTTTCACGATTTTATAGATTTGATCGTCGACCTACGTGGAATCACTCAAATCAGAACACGTATGTAAAAACTTGTTTACAGATGATACGCGATGTAACCGAGGCCTCTGTAATACAGAAATTTTGATGTCCGTACTATTACAGAGACCTCCTGATGTAACCATACCCTTAGGCAGTACGGCGCTAAGTTTTATAGGAAAACGACAGAAAAAAACCCTTATGCACAAGGGAACATACCCTTAGAATGTAAGGTCTGAACGCAATATCTCTACCATCGGAGGTATTATCCGTACAGTTAATATCTGTACCACCGGAGGTAATATCTGTAACTGCGGTGGTAATATCTGTACCAGCGGAGGTATTTAATGACTTGTACAGAGGGCATTGTAATGTACTATCCCAAATTTCAAAACGCAACGACAAAAAGGCGGCGGCAAACTTTGATGGTGGGAGCGTGACGGGAGAATTTCGGCGGATTCGCAGCCACCCTGGCGTAAGGCACATGGCCCATGCTACGTGTACGCATATAAGCGCGCGCTCATTGTGGATTTTTTTTTTCCCACGCGGCCCATTTTAACACGTTCAGTGTGTCCAAAGTGTCCTCACTGTGGACGGTCGCTACACACTGCAAGGTTGGCGACGTGGCGTCTGGTATAAAGTGCAATGCATCCGGTCAGGTTTTAAACCTACAACCCTGTAGATTCTTCCAAAGATGTTTTCTTGTTCTAAAAAGAAGTGGTACGGAGTTGTACGAAAAGGTACATCCCTCTGTAAACAACCCTATTTTTTCGCTAATGGAAATGTGGTTGTTTTACTTGTTTACAAAAGTTTGTACTTTGCCGTACCATGATGTACTGTTATTTTTTGTTTTTTGTAAAACAGCATTTACAATTTATTAGAGCGTGATTCTACGATTATCCCGGCGCAAACATTTACCGTTCGATTATTTTTAGGTTTTCATCCGCGAAGCAATCTTTCCATCGGCTCTATATTTGGTAACCCACTGAGTACATCGTATATCGTTATTAAAAATATATTTTATTAGTTGTTAATAGCTTTATCTGTTGAATTGGCACGTGAAGCCGATTCAATTTTCCCTAGTATGGGACATGCCGAATCCCGGATTCCTAGGAAATCTAACATTATCGCCACATGAAACATCTTTTCTCCGTACACAATTGTCCGATTTTCAGGCGGAGACCGCCAAGGTGATAATCTTTAATTTCAATCGCAACCGTCCGATCCACAATCCGACATGTGTGTACGGAGAAAAGTTGTTTTAAGCGACGAAAAAAACATCGGTGAACTGTAGGACGTGTAGAATCGCGACACCCTGATAAGTGATATCATACGTCAGTGGGTCAATGGACTACCACGTAATTTTCACACGTGACAAATGCCACGATTCTTCAAACAAAGTCAAGGCGAGTCTACCAGAAAATCATTTTCGAAAAGACAACTCCACAGGCTCCTTATCCTTCCCTTCAGCTTCGTGGCTTTCCGTGTTACATTTTTCCAGCGTTATTTTGTCGTTTTTATCTTACCTTCGTGTGCATTTTTCTCGCGTTTTTTTTTGTTCTTTTTTATGTTAAACTTGTTGTGCAAAAACAAGGGGACTAATGTCGTACAAAGTACAAATCGTACGCAAATACAAATTGGTCGGTTTCATTGAAATTTGGTCGGTTTATATAATCTTTGACAAATTTCAATATAGGATAATTTTATGACGTGGTACGACTCTTATCGAAAAACGTGTCGAAAAATTTGTTGAATGACATCACCTGATGACGCTAGTCCTAAATACTACAGCCAGTAATGATGTCCGTACAGAGACCTCCTGATGGAACCCCGGGCTTCGACACATTTTGTACTTTCCACTGCCGTACCAAAGACAGGCAGTCAGCGAAGGAGGGACATTTTTGTACTTTTGGACTGCCGTACAAAAGACAGGTCGCTGTCAGCAAAGTAGGAACGTTCCAGTCTTCCAGATTATTCGCCGTACGATTTGTAGATAAAGCTTGATGACTAAGCTTAGATGTACGGTACGGGATTCAAACGGTATTGTCAATTTGTTACATTCACAATGTAATTTTAACATCGCAATGCTCAAAATGTACTTTACATGAAGCAAAATCCAATAGTCAAAAGGCAGGTCACAAATTTCCCGTAACCACCCTACGGTAACCTTTGTCACGTGTCACACGACATAATGTACCCGGTCTCGAGAACGACAAAAAAATATTTTGAGCAGTGCACACACTACCCTATAAATGCCCACGCTGCTCTCTCCCTCCAACCAGCTCTCCCTCTGCCTCTTCACTTTCTCTACCCTGCTTACCTCTTTCTTATCCTCCATCTCTCTCTTCATATGCCTTCTATTCCTTTATTTCCTCTTGACGTCTGTCCAAATGTTGTTTCCTTCCGTACATCTCCTTCTCTTCCTGTCCCTCTTACCACAGGTGTTGTCGCTCAATCGGTCCAACCTTATTCCGTACGGTACGGATAATGGTGACGTCACCCTCAGTCGAAATGACGACTCCTACAGTGACACCATACCGCTGCCCACTCCGATGTCGTACTTCAATTACACGGCGACACGTGTCTTTGTAAACAACAATGGAGATCTCACATTCGACCAGTGAGTATGAGAAAACTTTTCTGGTATACGTACATAAATGCATGAAGACTACAATATATATATATTTTTAGGTCTGTGGCTTCACATCTGACGAGTATGTACAAGAAAAAAACGATTTTTTTATATATATTATTGTTATAATTGTTGTTGTTTTTTGTTATTGTTATTGTTAATATTACTGTTGCCGTTACAGTGACTGCTGCTTTTACTGTTTTAAACATTATTTTTGGTCTTTGTTTTGTTAATATTCTTGTACTGTTATTATATTGCGTCTTGGTTTTTGTCACTAGCTTCCTCCGTCTTCTTATCCCTCTCCTTCTTCTTCTACCTATCAAGTTCACTTTTTTTTTTCTATCTTATTCACATTATTCTCCCGCTTTGATGTCCTATCACTTTCGTTCAACGATTACTCCCTCTCTCTCTCTCCCTCTGATTCTAACTCTTCCCTCGTTCACTTTGTCTTCCCCTGTCTCCAATTCCTTTTTTGAGTGTTTTCTTACTTTTCTTAACAAGCTTATCATCTATAGTTATTGAAATGGTGAAGATTCCTTGTTTTTCTTCTCCACCAACAATTTTCTGTACATGAGTGAATAGATTTTTTTTTTTTTTTTCCTGACCTTTTTTTCTTTGTCTTCGTCTCAACGAAAATGACCCCGTAAAATTTTCCTGTCTAGACAACTGTCCGCTTATGTTCCATCGCCTTTTCCCCTCTCGAGTGGAATTCGAATTATTGCCCCGTTTTGGTCTGACATAGGTGAGAAATCAGGTTTCGTTGTCTCCCTTTTTTAAAAATCAAAATAGAACAATACGTCATCCTTTATGAATGGCGTGCACAACAATTATTCGCGGTGAACCTTTTCTTGTCTGTTTATGATTTAGTGTGGGTCACATTTATTTAAGAAATGAAAATGTAAACGCTACTCGTCGGTTCACTACAACTTCCATTGCTATTAGAGATGATGATTTATCGTGCACTTTCTGTCGTTTTTCTCCGTATACAATTTACTGATTGTCAGTTTGAGATAACCAATTGACAATTAGGAGTCTTACCTCTCAAGTGTGATCTTGCGGAAAAAAATTGGGTTGTTGGATGAAAAGATATATAGGTCTTAATGCTACAAAAACAACAACTCTTTTAGTGATGGATTGTACTTATGATGAATGGTGTCACAATAAAGAAAAAATTATAATAGAGATTTCTTTGTCTTAAAATCGAAATTTTTTTACAGTTCCCTACATGAGTGTCTTATGAACTGCATAAAATTTTATAACAAGTATTGCTTTGTGAGAGTAACACCTTGTTTTGTTGGCTTCAAATAAAGCTTATCATGTGAGATACATCAAAAATTTCGCCTCTTCCTCCCCTTCCGTTTTCTCCTTCTCCCACTGTCTCCACCATATCTCTACGGCATCCTCCCTCTCCCGTTTGCCTCTCTCATCCTCTGCCCTTCTACCTTTCGTCCAAAAGCAGCTACATGTTCCTTGTATCGACCAAAGTGAACACTTTTGTAACTAAAAAACAAGGAAAATGAAAAGGCTGTCATGTATCTTGTCAGCCAAGACAATACTGAATTTGTACAGAAGTTTTGACTACGAAGGAGGTTGGATTATATGTTTTTTTTTTTTTTAGACACAAGGCCATCCAATGGAGGATTTGTCCATTATAGGACGGCGAGCAACAATTCAAGGCCACAAGATTTGGCTCAAATGGCTGCCGAAATAAAACAAGTTTTTCCGGAGGCGAAATTGTTTGTCCCCGATGGAGGCTTTGTGGCCTCTTGGATCGACGTGGGGTACTACAGGTACGTGTGAAATTTACATGAATATGGACATCGTGCTTACTTTTTTTTTTTTTGCTATTTGCTGTTTTGTTTGCTTAACTTTACTAGGGCAGGTTGAGTATATTTGAGCACGATTGTGGTGTGTAAATCGACAATTTTGTTCCTTTTGAGATTTCATGTTTTAAATTATTTATCTATTATTGAAAATTGTCATTTGCATTGGAAATTCTGAGGATTAGCATTGAAAATTTAAATGGAGTGTCAGGCAATAAATGTTGGACATGAAAGACTGGAAATTGAATCGTGAACTTTGAATGTTGGACACTGAATGCTAGGAACTGATTGTAGAAAATTGAATGTTATGAACTGAATCTTTTAAACCAAATACTAAATAATGTTTTTTAGATATTGACATTTGACATTGAATGTACTAAACTAGAGCTTTGGGCACTAAATTTTGGAATGTTTTTATCTTAAAGATAGGACCTTGATTGTTGAGCATTCCATACTGGATGTGGAATTTTCATCGTGGAGTGTCTTCCAATGACTGTTGGAGAGTAAATATTTGACACTGAATGTTGGACATTGAATGATTAGGAGCTTAACGCAGGACACTATATATTGTTAACGGAACGTCGCAAATATTATAATTTTGAATACTGGAACTTGGGCATTCAATGTTGGATATTGAACGCTGGCTGGACTCCGAATGCTGAAAACATATGCGAAATTTAATGTAGAACACGGATATTGGAATTGAATACTCAATTCCGAGTTAATGTTGGTCAACGAACACTGGTGACATTCAGTTCTGGACACACAAAGTTGGCCATTTGCTGAATACTAAGTAGTAAATTTTGGAAATCTTGGAGATTGAATTCCACTCAGTTGATTGATTTTGGTCATTGGATAGGCGGAATCATTTTGGATGTCCAAAATATTAGAATTTGACGTGGGAACTTAAATGCTCGACGTCGAATGTTGGCTATTGAATGTTGGCTGGATGAAGAATGTTAAACTGTTATGGCTGGACATTTAATGTTGGACACCAAACATTGGAGTTTACTACTTGATGCCGAATGAATGTTAGTCAACGAATACTGGTGGCTCTGAATTACGGACACAGAATGTTGGCATACAATGTTTACCACTAGGTACTGAGTAATAAATTTTGGAAATCGTTGGTAATGAATTTTAGCCATTTGATGTCGAACTGATAGCTAGACCTTTCATTTTGGACACTGGATGTAGGGAAATTATTCTTTCTTGTTAAAGACTTCCATTTAAATGTCAATGTTGGATATTGATTGTTTTGGCTTTGAATATCTAACATTAAGGTCTGGACATTCAATACCTGAAACTGATTATTAGACGTTGAATGTTTCAAGCTTATGGTTGGACATTGGTTAGAATTTTATGTTGGACATTGAATGCTGAATTTTCTATACTGGAAACTGATAACTGGCATGCTGCTGAATACTTAGCATTAGACATTGCATATTGGCATTGAATACTTATATACAGGATGTCTGAAATTAATGTTCATAATTTGTAGTGCTTCAAGCCGAATGTTAGAGATTGAAGGTTGGAAACTGAATATTCGGCACCAAATTCAGAGTATTGAATGTTGAAAGCTAGAATGTTGGCGATTGAGTCTTAAGCATTTAACGCTGGACATTGATTGTGGATAACATGGACATTGAATGCGTATTGTGGGAAATTTTTCTTTCTTTTCGAATATATTCAACCTTAAAATGTTGGATGTTGAATGCTTCGACATATAATGTCTAACCCTAAATTCTGGATATTGAATGACGGAAATTGGCATTTTGTGTTTGAAACTTGTGGTTTAATGTTTTTGAGCATTTAGTGTTTGACATTTCCTTTGCTGGATTATGTGCTGACATTGTATGCTGAAAATTTCATGCTAGACATAGAAAATTGGACATAGAATGATGACAGGCGGAAAGTCTGAAATTTATTTGTTATGCATTTAGAGTTTTCCTGGATACAAGCATAGCAGAAATCTGAGATTGAGAACAAAATGGGAGCGACTAAGTTTCAAACAGCAGATAATAAGCGTGAATTGTTGGCGCCTTTCGTTAATTGGTATTTGGAGGTATTGCTTATCACATGTAGAGTGGTCTATGCAATCAAGTCTAAATTGACTTGACAATGCTAATTCTAAGCAACACTGGTGTCGAAACAATTTCTATGAATTAGACGTTCTAAACAGGTTTCTTTAACTCACCCATAAAATCTCTTAAACAGTCCTAGTTTACAAATAGTACAGACCCCAGTGATGTTGATGATAAGTGTCTCAAGAAATAGAAATCGAAATTTATAAGCTCGGCAATCATAAGCTTTGCTGTTCCCATTTATCATACACTTTTGGATGTGGTCGGGTCTTGGTTTAAATTTGGAGAAGAACAGGTGCAAATTTAGATGATTGGCCAATGTGAGAGGTTATGTGTCCACTGAGGATGTGTTTCGGAAAAATGTTGATTTTATGGGTTTTAATTGTTATGATTTCATTCGAACGGATTAGAAAGGACTAATATTTTAGGCAAGAGGTCTTGTATCAGTTTGTGAAAATAATTGGCCGACTTAAATGCATTCTCCAACAATTTCTTCAGTGGATTTTATTTTAGATCATATTGCCATAATTGTCTGCCTCAATGAAACCGCGGACCTCACTAATCTCCCATTCTATGAACACCTCTAAGATAATAATGTCGAGTGATGCAGATGCTTCATTACCGTTATATTGATATGCTCATGTGTTCTTTTGATCCAAAATCGCGCAATAGTGTTTGTAACAGTAATCAAAGGACCAAACAGCAAGCTGCAACATCATCCAATCTACATTTTTTATTATTGGTTTTCTTAGGGAAGACCATCGCTAATAGGGGATTTTTATTGGATTATTTTCCCATGGCCCTAAATGTTTGTGGGTCCGTGGGATTTTGTCGGTATTTTGCGCCAACCTTGCGTAGTCTTTTTTTCTTGATTTTTTTTGCAGTTTCGGAACCGACAGAGGTTTCTTCTGTGGTTTGCACCAATCTTGTATTGTCCTTTTTTTTTTTTGGCAGTGGAGGAACTGACCGGGTGAACACATTCCAAACATGGCTAGTTTGGAGTTCTGTGGGTCCTTCTCCTGTTTCCTATTCGTGTACTTTGTACCCGGATAATGGCTTGCAATGGCTTTCTCCATCAAGTAAGTTGGTTTGCAAAGCACACCGTCAATTGCCCAAGGAAAAAGTGGTTAATGTAACAATAATAATAATCATACATTTAAAAAATAAATATTAGCTCATAGCACACATGTGTCAGTGTGTGTGTGTGTGTGTGTGTTTCCTTTCGGGCTTTTTTCTCATCAACAAAAACATAAAATGAAATGAACAAATGGAATGTTGCATGAGAAAATAATAAGTGAATGTACAATTAACGGTATATTTTTAGGTTTTTTGGGAGATTCATAGTCGGGTTTTACACCATCCTCGAGATTACAATCAATTAAATAGGCCGCATGCGCAATCATAATGTCAACGAAGCCATTTTCGTGCCTTTGGATTGGTCTTTCACGGTTGTGAAGGAATAATTGCATTGTCATTTAATTTTACTCCTTCAACTGTCTACCAGTGACATAAAAGGCGTTAGTCGACTGACGGCCTCTAAAAAAATTTGAAGACTTTAAGATGCTGTTTGGCATTTCTTTTCTATTTCTGCCAGGTCAAATAACGCTTTATTTTCGGTTTTTTTCGGGGGAATGATAAATGATCACATGTTTGTCATATTTCCTCTATAAGAAGGGCTTATTATTGAATTTGTCTTAACTGAGCGAGAATGGATCAAGCACATGTTTTTTAAGGGGAATAGGGATTACAATAGTAGAAGTCCACAAATGTTGTCCAAATTGCATAGTTTTTTTCTGGCAGATTATGCATTCATTTGTTAATGTGTGCCATCTTTCTCATAGAAGCTTTTTCAGCAGGGTTCCAATGCTCCTTTGGATGGTAGACATGCATGATTTTTAATTCCAAAGTATTGTAAAAAAATCCTTTTGTGAAGATTTTTAACCATACACCTAAAAATTTATAAATTTCTTGCCGAAACCCACTGCGTTATAAGTTTGTGAGTTAGAGTGTTGTTAAGTTCAGCCACCTGTATCAAATTTAATTTGGGAGAGAAAACAATCATGATTTAGAAGGTATTTTAAAAAAATTGGGGCCATAAATTTCTACAAAAACTACACAAAGTTACTTGGCCTGTTTTATTATAGATTTGTCAAAGTAGGCTTTGTTGGAATTTGGTCGAAAATTCATTTCTAAAAAACAAAGCCTTAAGACTTGTAAGGTTTTCGGTCGTGTATCATCTGTTAATTGTTTAGAGACAGATATTCGTGGAAAGGGTAAGTTATGTTATAATTCTTTGCCTGCAGGTGGTATTTACGGTCAATGTGGTTTCGATGCCGGAGATGGAACCAATTTCTATAACTTTCCAGGATCCGGCACTCTGAGCATGTCTGATTTGCCCTTAACATCTAATGTGAACATTCCGGGAAAATGGTGCTTCCGAATTTCAGCGAGTAGTATTGTTATTCCTCCAGGTGAGTCTCTGATCTGGCACCTCTAATGGCCTTGTAAAGTTTTATATGCTTCTATAAACCTCATAGGAGTGAAAACGAATTCCCAAAAATTTCAGGTGTTGATAAGGGTTTTTCCTTGCTAATTAGAGAAATCCTCATTCTTCAAGTGGTAATGTACGGCTAAAGCTAATATAGGTTACCTATCTTGAAAGTCCGTTCACGAGCCTTTACTTGTAGAATTTACCGAATGCAGACTCAATCTTCATTTGTTGCTTGTGATAGTCTCTTTTTCTTGTTGTCAGACTAAACGTTTCACTAAGAAAATGATAGTTTTACGGATTATCACGAAATCTGCTTCACACTTAAAATAATCACAGAAAAACAAATGTAGAAAGCTTGATAATTTCTGGAGATTGAGTTCACGAGCATGAGGCAAAGGTGGTGTTAAACAATAAACCCGCCAGGGGTTCAAAATTATTTTTACATTATTTTGACTTTAATTTCAAAGATTTCGTTAAGATAACCAAGGCAATAGGAGATCACATTTATGTATTTTTCCGAATTCGTTTTTGAAATTGTTCTCAGGTATTGCATATGCGAACGGGCCATACACTGTCGTCGAAAACGTTACACAAAGTGTTGTTCTCAACGGAACTGCTGATCGTGGATATGACGGTTGTGGAAACATAACGGTGCAATGGGATTTAAATTATAATGGATCTATTTTCGTGCCAACTCCTGGAGCAAACGGATTAACTCCAACCATCGACATTTCTAATGAAAATCTCGACGGAGAGCTTCTTGCTTCGAGAAACAATGTTTTAAGGACAGTTGCGCTGAGAGTAAATGATACGTGTGGACCATACACACTTGCAACAGCCCAATTGATTGTCCTTAAAAGAATAGACCTCAATATCACCAATAGTGTTGAACCGTTTAGTGGCTCATGCCTCACACTCGGACTCTTAACCGATTCTAATTCATATTCTCAAAATATTTTGGTCAAAGTGGGCAACAAGGGGCCCTCAAATGCTTACGCTGTGACTGCGAGAAGTGTCATAACCAGTGTGGTATCCGTAAGCGGAGACTCTTCTTGTTTCTCAATCAATTCCACAGCCATCCAGTGTGAGGCATCTTTCCAAGGCCCTTTGGCTCCCAAAGCAATTCGTTCATTTCGCTTTGGAGTAGCTTTTCCGGTCCGACCGTCGCCACCTCAATCGAATACAGGAGGAGTTGAAGTGTCAACAACTCTATTAGTGGATTACACTGGCTACAATCAAGAAGAGATACAATCAAGTGACAATGCTGCGTCGACTACTTTTTGCACAATTCCCGCTGGTGAGTGAATTTGCAAACCGATTTTTATTACATTTGATCGTCTTGTCACACTTTCACTTAGTACTTCTTGAAAATAATATCGTTCAAAATTTCAGACATTCACCTCGTACTTCTTGAAAAGAATATCGTACAAAAGTCCAAGAACCTAAAGAAAATGATGATACGCATCAGAGTTGTGTACGATCTATGCATTTTACTCTATCTTATTTACACCTCAATTCTCTCATGTGTGCTTCACGGATACATGTTGTTCCCTTCGTTCACCTACTTATTTTTATTCAGGGATACCACAACACAAATTTATCCATAGAAATGTATGATTACATCCTACATTTTTCATTCTTTAAATTTTACAATGTCCATCTTTTTGCAATTTTCACCATACCTTTTCTTCCAAAACTTGATTTTTCTTACTTACTATCCATTTCAATTGTCATCTGTGCCCTGTAGTCTCATTATTAATTTCCATTTGTCAAGGTTTCTTGTACGCGTCTCATTATTAATTTCCATTTGTCAAGGTTTCTTGTACGCGTTATTTTTCCGATGGACATTTTCACACTTTGAATATTTTTATCACTTTTAACTTTGGAGTGGATGTCAAGTAGAAAATGATGCTTTAATTTAATGTAGTCTGGACTAATTCTGACGAGCATATTAATGACGTCAGCAAAGAAAACTAGAATTTTTAATGCATTTTAGCCTCAACTTTTCGTTTTTTTCAGTGTATCCACCACCTCCCAGTCCACCACCAAGCCCTCCTCCCTCTCCTCCACCTAGTCCACCTCCTTCTCCTCCCCCACCGAGTCCTCCACCGTCGCCTCCTCCTAGACCTCCACCTCCGAGTCCTCCACCTCCCTCTCCTCCTCCTCGCCCCCCTCCATCTCCGCCCCCACGTCCACCTCCTTCCCCGCTTCCCCCAAGTCCTCCACCATTGTCTCCTCCAAGACCTCCTCCTCCAAGGCCACCTCCTTCTCCTCCACCTTCTCCACCTCTATCTCCTCCTCCCCATGCACCTCCCTCTCCTCCTCCATCACCTCCTCCCCCTCCATCACCATCCCCTTCACCATCAGCCCCTGTTTCTCCACCTCCTCCAAGTCCTCCACCGTCTCCTCCCTCTCCTCCACCTTCCCCTCCTCCTCCTCCTAGTCCTCCGCCCTCTCCCCCTCCCCCCCCTATCCTGTTCTCCGTTTCGGGTTTCTCTCCGCCTTCTATCTTCACTAGTGGAGGACCCATCACCATAATTGGTAGTGGATTTTATTCCACTACAATTTATATGTGTCTTGCGAATGGGGTACAAATAATACAAGCGACTTTTGTTTCTTTCAACTCTCTTATATGCAATATTACGAGCGGAACCGCCGGAAATTCCGTTACTGTTGGAATTTCGGCATTATTTCAAGGGCAGAGGTATGAAATTTTTGCTTCTAACCGTTTAACATACTATGGACCTTGTCCGGGAACTCCTCCTTGTTCCCAAAAAGGAGTTTGTAGCGCAGGAGTTTGTATCTGTTCCCTAACGTTTTACTTGGACGATTGTAGTGTTCAATTGATTCCTCCAGTTATTTCCACATTAGGGATTCCTGGAAGGGACACCACTATTACTATGTCATCTGGCACAAACTACACTATTTCCCCAATAATAGAAAGTGGGACGACTCCTATTCAATGGAGACTTAATTCTGCCCCGTTAGGAATGACAATCGATGATTTGACAGGTGTCATTTCCTGGAGGGTTGTAGCCAGTACAGGACAAGCTGTACCGGTTGTACTTGTCGCAGTAAATACCATAGGATCTGATGTTTACACGTGGCAAGTTGTGGTTCCACTTCCCTACACAGCTACGGTAAGGATTCAAGGTACAACTCGTCTTTTTCCGTATGCTCAACGGATATCGTTTCTTGGTACAGCTTCTCCAGTCTCACCACTTCGCGCAGTGCCGATCGGATCGCCAGTAAACATTTTTATAACTTCATGGAACAACGAACTACAAAATGTGATCTCAACGATCACTACGGATACAAACGGAGCATTTCAAGGGAGTTTCGACCCTATTTCAACAATGGCAGGAACATTTAATGTCTTTTCCGGACACCCGAGTAATTTGACTTACCCTGCACGAGATAGTGCTCCGCAAGACACCTTCGATTTTCTAGGCTTGTTTGCCACATTCGCCTCCCCAACTGTCCAGTACGAAGGATCCGGGCTTCTTCTGAAGATTCCAACAAATTTCACCTCTGTTATATCAAACTTTGCCACTATCACAAACACTGGAGGTTTGGATGTGACAGGTGTCACAGTTATTGTGAGAATGGCCCAAGGGTCTGGAATTCAAGCCACAGCCTCCATTGAAAAATCCGCATTGGCAGCAGGTGAATCAACAAATGTTAGTTTCACCTTAATTCCTGGTCAAACTTCACAATCCATGGGTCCCCAAGCAACAACTCTATTTTTCAGTTCTAATGAGGGTACAAACGCCTCTCTCTCTTTTTCGGTGAAAGTCGAGGCCCCTTCTCTCCAAGTGTCTGCGAGTCCTTTGTATCTATCTGGCTCTTGGTGTCGCTGGTACAGTATAAACTTTTGACGTCTCTATTTCCAATGTCGCTTTACTCGGGTATTCACCAACTATTCCGCTTTCTATTACTCCCACAAGTTCCATTTTCACTCTCGCCACACCTTCACCTCTCGCACCCATTCCATCCGGAGGTGTGACATCTGTCACAGTCCTTGGAGCAATCTCAGAAACTGCTCAGCCTGGTCGCGTTTTTGCGGCTTCCCTCAATGTGGGTTCCGGTGTCCTATCTTTCCAAATTCCACTCCAAATTACGGTTGTGACCAATTCGACCCCAGGAAGTTCGGTTTTTATTGTTCAAGTTGAGGACGAGTATACTTATTTTGCTGACGGCTTACCCTTATTGGCTGGAGCCACTGTCTCCCTCACAGATTCTGACGGGACAGTAATTGCGAGTCAGGTTTCAGCTTCTAATGGGACAGTGACGCTTACGGGGTTTGCTAATGGGCTTTATATTATTAAAGGGTCCGCGCCTAATCATGGAACAGCCTCCAAGGTATGTGTGGATGTTATACTTTTTTCCACCCTCTTTTTTATCTACATCTCTTTCAGTCACTATTTTTCTTTGTACCACACTATTTCTGTATGTCTTTGGAGATGTGGACAAAGACAGTTGATTAAGAAAAAATCTGAATTCTGTCAAGGTTAAATGGAAGAGAATAGATCCGAAGAAGCAAGAAAGTCCATATTATGTGATGTATTAAGAATGTCATTGATCTTGAAAGTTGAAATTGTCAATAAAACATCGATTATAGTGTTATCAACACCGATGCATTCAGTGGCCGGCAATGCGCCACATGGCAGAACCTAGTGTAATTAGCTCTAACAACATGTTAACGCTAGTAATTCACCAAGTCTAATGGCGCTGTACTCCAAAAATTACAAGAAATCGCCAAGAAATACTGCACTTGTAATGAACCCCAAACACAATTAAAAGTGATTGGGCTTGTAAAGCGGTTCACATTGAGCATTAGAAAAACACCAACGGCTAAGGGGAAAAAGGGTAAAAGAAACGCTCGTAACAGAAATGAGATGAAGAGAAGTGGAGGCGAAATGACGTGGATAAATAGAGACCGGGTAGAGAGGGGGGAGGGAAAAAAGGGGAGAGGATAGGAATATTAGAGAAAGGGGAGAAAGGGAAATGAGGAGTATCGAACCAAGCGGAGATCGGACTTAATCTGGTGGAATATTCAATATATCCAAGAAAATTGGCTTATATGATTTTGTAGGTGAAATACGCGGATGGTTCTACTCAAATCGTCCCTTTATTTTTAAAACGTCAACTGGTTACTGTTTCATTTACTGCGGTTCCTACTACTTTTGTGGAGGAGAACACAATCACACTTACGTTGGCCTTCTCTACAAGGTAGGAAGTTTGATAGAAATTTGCTTTAGGGGAGTTTTACAACCCCCTCTGGTAAAAAGTTTTATGTTACCAGTTTTTTTCGTTTAAAGGAAGGATTATGATTGAATGACCCAAAATGACGTTTTTAAAACTGCACTCGTCGATCAAATATTGCATTATTTTGCAAAGTGACATAATTAGTATTATGTTTTGTCGTTTTTGTGAAACAGAGTGCCAGCTCCAGTGGTGGTAGTCGAGCCCTCTTACCTTTCCTACGAATACGTTATGGCAAACCCAAGAATTGTGTATAATGTCACAAATGTAGGACTTATTGCCGGTAAGTCTTGTAACGAGATAGTTTTGTTCATGCTGTGAATATGTTGTGTCACACCGTTTGTCTTGTGCCATTATTAACATGCACCACATTAGTGAAGGTAACTACTATTTTGACGTCTTTACAATATATGGTGTGGTCCAAATGGATTACTGAACCCACACCAAATAAGCTAGCTTCTATTTATTCGCATCTTTACCATCGTTGGTGTGGACCGAATAGCAATACTCTTGTTAATGTGGACCATGCTAACACTTAAAAACTGAAATTTGTACTCCATGACATGAAGTCTGGTCCTAACCAAGTACCAAATTCACGTTTTTCAAATATACACATTTGCACCACTACTGATGTGGACTGCACTATTTGTTTATCCACATAGTTTGAACCATATCAATGGAAGTAGTCAATGTGGGGGCGGTTTCTTTAATAAAATATAGTAAACGGCTCTAATAATTTGTTTGTACGCGTAATGCTGGTAACTGAATAATTAAGGAACGACATCTGATGTATTTTACCATTCTTACTCAAGGTAGAATTTATTATCTCCAAATGTTGTAATTTTATAATTGCTGATTTATATAAACGTTTTTCTTCTCAATTCGTTTACTGAAATAGGAAAAAAATTATCCCCACGTGTTTCTATCAGCCCAATCTCTCTGGCCATTTCAAGTTTCAAGAATAAAACGTGTGAACTTTGACAATTATTTCATTTTTAAGCCGCTCATTTCTCTTGTAGACTTTAATAAACCTTTTTTTTAAGAAAATTAAAAAGTCATAAACATTGATATGCTAAAACTTGAGGAATTTTGTGTTTTATTACAGCCACAAACACGGAACTGTTGCTTCCAACCGATAACCCAAATTTTGTATTTGTCCCGGAAAAAAATACAAAAATTGAAACTCTTCCCGCTTTAACAAGTGTCCTCATTCCAGTGCGAGCCACTCCAAGAACTCAGTTGCAACGTAGCAGGTAAACTATTCAATAGTAACGAGAAAAAATAACGAAGGACAATGATTTCTTTTCTTCTTATGGCTGCTGTGTTTGATGAGAGGAGAAAAATTTATCCATATTTGGTTTTTTCTCTACTTTGATGTTCTTCATTCATTTTAGTGATTTGGATGACGAGCTTGCCAGTTATTCATAGGCTTCAAAACTCATAGACATCTAGTTTTGCAAATATCTAGCCACCTCAGTTTACAGGATTTTCATTTCCTCAGCTGCCATCAATTTCAAAAACAAATGATTCCGTTTACAAACATCATCCAAAAGATACGTAAAAAAAATAAGAGAAGGGGTAATGACGGTGTTTCTTTGCTTCTTCTGAGCTTCACAACTTCCATTTCTTGAACATTTTTAACCCGTAATGGTAGGTGTCAGCAAATCACTGAATCACTTTTTCATCGCATTTTTTCTTTTGATTTCAGATCGTTAGCATCCAGTGATTCTTGTGACGTCATAGTCATCAGCGGCCGATGGTGTTATATTTGCGATGGACTTATCTGCGACCTCACTGTCACTGTCATTGGAGCAAAAGCTTGTCCACTTCAGCCTTTTCCAATTCCCACAATTCCGTATTATGGACAACCGGCACAACCGGGACAACCGGCACCGGTACCGGTATATATACGACCAGTTTATATACCGTCATCGACTACAATTCAGGTAAAGGAACTATAGGTGTGATTCGGGTAAGTTAACCACATCGCTAATTGCAATAAGTAACACTTTATCCTGTCAAACATTTTTTTCCATTAGGTGTTCTCAGGCTTTTCGCACAATATCTCAACACTCATAACTCTTAGTTGTTGACTTTTAAATGATATATGGAAATTATTGAGCGACACAAACGACATTTAAAGCCAAAAACTGTTGACAACGCTAAAAGCAATAAGCCGCGATCAGGAACCTCTAATCAGCAAAAAACATGTAATTTTTTTGTTGATCCCTACTGCAATTCATATCCGAAACTTGCTGCTGAGGTTTCCAATGGGGGGCTTGGGAATTCGACAGATATCAATTCCGTTTAGCTGCGATCAGTGTGTGAACGCAGGTCTAAAGGGGCTGGTGCTATGCTTTCTACCTGAATGGCTTCAGTTTCTCATCGAACTTGGGCTTGATGTTCGAGCCAATGGGGTTGAAAGTAATAACTTCCAAAATATTGTTCGGGTGGTCAAAATCGCGAGTGAAGTTAAAAACCAAAGATGCGCATTTGGTGTTGGAAGCAATCTTGGTTCGGCAATTTCTGGACAACCTCCAGTAATTTCATCCCAAACATTATCGACTAACTGTATCCATGATGCGGTTAGTACTGCAGTTGGTTTGATTCCAAATCTTCTTGTCAAGTGCGTCGTCACCGGATTGGTCGAATGTGTTTTCGGAGGACTTGAAACACCCAGTGGCAGAAGACGGAGGCTTTTGAGCAGTGGGGGATTTTTGGATCTTAACACTCCAGCCGCCAAAGTTGTGAAGTTCTATCAAGGTGTTCTCTCTCTCTCTCTCTCTCTCTCTCTCTCTCTCTCTCTCTCTCTCTCTCTCTCTCTCTCGCCTCTCTTTCCACTCTCCTATCTCATCTCTCTCATCTTTTGTTTCTCCCTCGCTCTTTCTTTCTTCCAAGGTAGTTGCACTTGCCTCATAGAGATTTTAGATTTTGTAATGCACTTCCCCCATCAAACTTAAACGCATCCTCATCTTAAATTCTTATATCATAGTCTGAAATGTCCTGATCACATATTCCTAGTTATTTTATCGGACGATAACCGATGGGGCCATCCCTTAGAAAACATACAAGAAATCAAACCTCGTCCAAGGAAGTATTAAACCACCAATATTATAAAATTTCAAGACATAAAAATCAAAAATGATTTCCTAAAAACATTTCAGCAGCATCATTTGTAGCCTTCTCAAATTAACTTAGATAAGCAAAAAAAAAATCATTGAAAAATTGTCATATTTTTTGTTCTACAGGAATGAGCCAGGTGGAAATCGATCTTTTTAATGAATATTTTGGAGTGAAAGATGCCCCTGAATGGCTGAAACTTAACCAGAGCTCTTCCATGGGGTCCAATTGGACCGCTCTTTTTGTCGAATCTATAGCAGACACCTCAGAAAGAGGAGTTCTTATATCAAATACAGAGAGTCAAAAGCTCTTAAATTCCACTTTTAACTCCTATGTGGGTGTCGCCCATCGGCAAAGATTCCTGACGAGATGGAATGGAGGTGAGCAAGATAAAGGAACCCCAAGAATGAACATAAAATGGATTCTCATAGAAGTTCTATTTTTTCTGAGATGGTGAATTGAAGAAAATTAGATTTGTGGAGATGGGTGTATCTGGTGAGAGTTATATCCTTTGAAAGGAGAGGCTGATCAAGTGGGTCGGTGAAATAGACATGACTTTATCAATTTTTTTGACAGGAATTGTTCTCTAGATAGGGATATTGATTTGGAAATATTTCAGAAAACAATTGTACTTGGGCCATTTCAGGAACTCATAGCCTCCTGTAAAAAGTCCTAATAATGTGCGTTCCCGAATTGATGTCGGATATTGTAAGGAATCGTGTACTTATTATTTCGATTTCTCATTTTGGGATCAACAGGATGGAACCCTTCTTCCGTGCCACCTGGCACGCCAGCATTGAATATTGCCAAAGTCCAGTCTCTGTATGCAACCTGGCAGAACAACACAGAACTTTTGAGATCTCAAGGGTATTTGAACGCGGGACACGCATTTTTGGCTTCCTTTTTGGAGCTCGTGGAGTCGCAGGACCAGGCGGGAACTTGCGCTGAAGTTACGGTGGTTGTTAAACAGACAATCTTCATTACAGAGGCGGCGGTACGTGCCTTGAATTATCTTTTTTATCGGTAGTATTTAAACAGTCAGCCTTCCTTACGGAGGCGACTTGTGGTGCCTCTAATTTTATTTTTATTCGTAGTTGTTAAGCAGAAAATCCTCATACAGAGGCGGTACAAAGTGTCTCTAGTTGTGTTTGAAACGGTGGCTGTTAATTAGATAATTTTCATTACAGAGAGGCAGCAGTAAGTGCCTCTACTTGTGTATTTTTATTGTTCCTCACACTTTCTCGATCACCTTTTGGGAAATGGGTTTTTTTATTGAGATTTTCATTCGTTGTTTTTTTTATTTGTTTCCGAATAGACTTTAAACATAATATTTAGGTGACAAAAAAAGGATAAGATCCAGTTTTGAAAAGAGCTGTGTGTGTGTGTTTTTTTCGATCCTTCAAAACCGTTTCTTCAATTGAAGAAGTTGTGACAATGTATTTGCATCCATCAAATACATCCTATAACATCCATCAGTAAAATCAATCTTCGTCGCTGCCTCCCGTCTCTGACTGCACCCTTAGAAGCCCATTAGTTGGTAAAATTGATCAATCAGACTTTGTCTTTTTGCTTTGTCCAATTTACAGGTGGAGGCCCAATTGCAACTGACAAATTCTGCACCACAAAGCCTCACAAACATTTCTGTGACCCTTTCTTTCAAAGATTCAAATGGGGTCTCCGCTGATTTACTTTTTGTCGTGGGGCAGCCAAAACTGCTAGGATTGACGTCACTTAATGGAACAGGTACATTTTCCTCATTTATCATACTTTCTTAGGATTAATAGATTTTCAGTAACAGAAATAAAAATTATATATCCGTAGGAGAAATACTTTCTAGCGCTTATTTGTGTATCCCTGATCGTTCTTGGTGTCGAATATTACGGTTTTATTTAAAAATCAGTAAGTGTATTTAGCAATAATTCAGATTCAGTTAAGGTCGACTAGATTGCCATCATCACAATCACTCTTTACAGTCCATGAAATTCAAAAACAACTTGGTGTTGTTAACTCTAAAAGCCATATCCAGGTTAGATCCCAAAAATGAAAAATATATCAATTTATGTAAAATGTTGCATACATCTGGCTTTTACTTATTTAATGAGTCATTTGTTGTTGTCGTCACAGGTTCACTGCCTGGAGAGACCTCTGGATCTGCCACGTGGCTGATAGCTGCCCGGGCAAACGCTGCCCTATTGGGGCCAACCACATATTTTGTCAGCGGTACATTAAGGTACGGAGTGGAAAATTTGGGTTCAGGTTCCATCGTGGAATATCCATTGACACCTGTCAAGATAACTGTGGAGCCCAAACCAAGATTGTCTCTCAAGTATTTTATCCAACGGAATGTGTACGGAGATAATCCCTTCACTCCGGAGGTAATAGAGCATGTCGCTTCTCTCTTCCTCTCCCCACTTTGAGATGTCGTATTCATTATTCATTTCTTTGTTAAAACGAATGTCTACGGGTGTACTCGAATTTTAGAAGTATACAAAAACATTGAGAACATTTAATCATACGTTTGAATTTTGGAGTGATGACAGGTGGAGCCTCCAGTTCCTGCAACCTTAGGACTCCTTCTTTATAATTTTGGAGCTGGTGAAGCAAAGACGGTAAAAGCCCAATCTTTGCAACCAACCATCACTTCCAACAAAAAAGGTCTTCTCGTGACATTCTCTATAGTGAAGGCTCTTCTCGGAAACACCGAAGTCCAGAATGCCTTTTCCTTAACGGTGGGAGATATTGCCCCAGGAGGAACATCACAAGTTCGGTGGCTTATTGAAAGTAGTCTTCAAGGAAATTTCGTTGGTGTGAACGCAACATTTACTTCGATCAACCCTCTCGGAGACCCATCTTTATCAGTTATCCAGTCGGTGGATTTGTTCGATCTCGTCAAAGTTGTGATGCTCGACGACGGAAGTAATTTGGACGAATTTCCGGATTTTCTAGTCGATCAAATTCCAGATATTGATCTCACTCCTGACAGAATCCACAGCAGTAAAGATGATAAGGTTTTGCCTGTTTTTGCCATTCCCGAAACCCGTATTTCGCCCAAGGCGCCAATTTCGGGCCCTGGGAGCTTTACCTACACCCAGGAGGTTTCAATAGACAGGTACAAAACGATACTAAAACTCGTTTTGAAAAACCACTTTGATATTCCAACTTTGATATGTTGAAGACCCATTAACCTCCAACTACAAAAGAATTCTATGGTTGTATAAAACCTTGAAGATGCATCCATGGCACATTACTTTTGCTCAAAATAAAAGTATTCGTTATTGATTGTTGTATTTAACTTTTACTTAACAATTTGTGACAGGACCAATCTTGATATGGGAAATGCCGTATGGCATTATATCAAATTCAATTCTCCATCTGGTTATTCTTCCAAATCGTGGTCGCTTGCCGAAGTGACACGTGGAGATGGATCGAATATTCGACCGATGGTTTGTTGTTCACCATTGATGCTGACACTTTAATTTGATGTTCTGAGCGGACTATGTTTTGAAATTTTGCGATTTCTCGACGATTGATGATTCCCGACGAGCCGATTTTTCCGAGCGACTTCGTTCGACGATGCCGATTGTTTCCTGATGAAGTTCGACTCTTTCTTCTTTGCGAGTTTCGATTCACACTCCTTGTCCCCCACCCCTCTCCCTTCCTCCTCCAAGTCCACCTTCTCCTCCACTCTCCCCACCTTCTCCCCAACCCTCTCCCCCTTCCCCCCCGCGTCCTCCTCCTCCACCAAAAAGTAAGGATTTTGATTCGCTGTTTTCCAATGAATGTCATGCTGTTTCCATGAGTTGTATCGAAAGGCCCATGTGCATACGTAAGCATATATATATATATATATATATATATATATATATATATATATATATATATACATATATTTTGTTGGTTTATTTTTTTGAAACAAAATGTAAATGTTACATAAAACATCCTTAAAGACCTTCAGATTCTTTGAAAATGGATAACAAATTCATTAAAATTTTCTACTTTTTAAGTTTTTTTTTGGGGTTTTATTTAGCACAAGTGTTGCGACTAGACTTATTGAACCGCGATACCTATGTTACACTTACATATCACCGTATTTTTTATGTATTTTAAAAGTTTGTTTTAACATTTTGGCAGCGGTTTGCATATGTGGAACAAGGTGTCTAATTTTTATCATCATTTTCATGAAAAAAATTGCCCTATCTGATGTTTTATCATACCATTTTTCTTAAAGGATTCTCTTTTTTCTTTTTTCTGCAGATCCTCTGTTGTCGTTTATTTCGGAACCAAATATTAACCGCGATGGGCCTTCCTATCAAATAACTAAAAATGAATCCGCATCAAGCTGTGCTAAAAAATGCCGAAATAGTCGACGTTGTTTGGCATTTTCTTTCCATTTGACGCCGAAGATATGTTATTTCAAGGAGTTTTTCGGTATTCCAACTCCAGATGCAAACTACATAAGTTATGTCAAACCATTCCGTCCTCCTCCACCAAGTCCTCCTGCAGTAAATTTGCCAAGTTTTGTTGCATACCCTAATTTCAACAATACCGGATCCATATACTTCAACTTAACTAAGTTATCGGTTGATACATGTGGTGGGCGTTGTTTAAATAGCAAACGTTGCCTAGCTTTTGTTTTCCTTATTTCTCCCATCCGATGTTGGTTCTTAGAAAGTGTTGGAAATTCTCTTCCCAAACTTGGAGCAACTACCTACATCAAACCAACTTACCTTCCACCATTTTCCTTACCTCCTCCCCTACCCGTTTCCTTACGTCCACCCCCTCCACCACCATAAGGATAAGTAAGATATCCAAACATATGTTTTCCTTTTGCTTGTTATTACATATGTAGCTTGTTTTAGTAAACAAAAGGTGTTAGTGCCTGATTGGCGTCTTGTTTCTTGTTCTCGTGTGTTTTTTAATAGTGGTAATGGTATTTGTTGATTCTATTTCAAGTCACACACATCGTCGTTTAAATATGTTTAAACATAATAATATCTTGCTAAAAAATTAATCAATCCCGAGCAGGGAATCGGTTATGTGTGCATATAGTTTTTGGTCCTTATTTTATTTTTTTACATATCATGGGAGGAATATTTTTTCATGGCCATTTTTTTTTTTGGGGTCTTGCAGGCACCAAGACGAACAATCGCATTTAGAAGTTCCGTTGGAATTCGATTTTCATAAATTGATCTTATTTCATGTAATCCTAGAATTGTTAGGTTCGCTGTGGAAATCACAAGTTGTTACGTCTTCCGTCCTTGTTAAAGGTTTGTTAACCGTCGTTTCAGTTTCAGTTTTGTGAGTTTCTTGTTTCGTCTGTTGCCTGTTTTCCGGTACGGTTGTTATTGTTATTTAGTGCGTTGTACTTTTATTGCTCGTTTTAGTGCGCGCCTTACTGTTTTCGGCTTTCGGCGCACGGATGTCTTGTTAGGCAAACGTCCACCTCTGTTTTTCGGTACCCTCGTGTCTGTTCTCTCTTGAAAAGTTAAGTAGAAGTTTTTTTTTGTCGGTCATAAGGAATATTTTCGCAGGTGTGTAGTTCAGTGTTTAGTATGCAGAAAGGAGGAGAGTGTAATATATTGTAAAAAGTTCCAATTAAATACATGACTTTGATTGGAGAAATCTGTGTACTATTGTGTACTATTTTTTCTTTTTGTGTTGCCTGTACGATTCCGCATATTCCGTGTAGAAGCTTTTAGTTGTCATTTTTAAAAATACATATGTGGCGAGTATTGCTACCATGGGTGGAAGGAATAAGACACTTGTGTTATAATAAGGGCGAGGTCTTACAAAATATAAAAACTTCACCGAAACTGTAACCAAACCATAAGCGTGCGTGACAATCAAAATATTTGACGCACTAAATAACTGCAATACCGTACAGGACCAAAATTAAAGGACAAAACAAACCGAAACGAATATCAACAAAACTGAATCAAAACGTAACTAAACAATAAATGCGACAGAATGCAACTAGACCTAGATTTACACATTGAAACTCTAACAACTTGTGCCTCCGCAGTATGACACGCCAGAACCGAGACAAAGGGGCTTTAGTTTTTTTTTTTTTTTTTGTTAAATTTTTAATTTTTGTTAATTGCTGCCCAGTTCGAGGAAGAAGACTCTCCCAACAGATTCGTTAGGACAGCAGGAGGTAGGATGGGGTCCAGGAGTTTTTTTGACAAAGGAGCGACGTCAGACTTTATTGACTGGTGTTCTTGAATCGCTGCCCCTCAAGGGAGCAGGCTGCAAATTGTTGGTGGTGAAGGCCAAAATTTTGAAGGGGAAACTAAAGAAGACAAAAGAGAGAATATTCGAAAAGGGAAATTCGTGGCCGAATAAGACTTTGATTTGGATGAAGACAGTCACGAGGAGGAAGAAAAGCTCTTGTATATGCCTCGCAAAGTCGTTATTTTTCATGGAGCGATTTTTTTTTCATACGTGGAAGTAATACATCAAAGATTGTCCTTCAGAAACTTTGGAAGATAGTTACAGGCGCATAGAAAATGCCCATTTCTGATCAAAAGGCGAGGAAGAGATGGAAACGGAGAAATTTTGTTGGGGTCAAAAGATTAATGCAAGTTTGCGGGCGTACAGCTTTCATGATTATTTTCTGACGCATAGTTCTGTTTACGATTGCTGGCGGGCAATAGAAAATTAATTTGAAAAAGGAATTTAGAATCGCGGCCAGCATACATATAACGAGATCATTAATTTTAGAATTAGCTCAAATGAGTCTAAATTTATTGTGGAGCAACCCGTGAGTACTGGAAGGATTGTCATTGAGGATAAACATACCGGTTTTCTAAATGGTTTGCCGGATAGACTTGTCCACCTCAAAGAGATTTTAATGTCGAAGAAGAAGTCGAGTTATGAATTTATTATTACTTACCTAAAATCCAATGTGGATAATCGTGTGAGCACTTCATGGAGCGATATTTCTTCTGGTTCTCTGAATGTGACCAATCCCAATTCTGTCAATTTATCTTGTGGTGGCAAAATAGGGGGAAAAAGGGGTGGAGGCCCGAGAGGTAGAGGAAAAGGAATGAATCATAGTTCAAAAGTAGGTTAAAGTAGGCCCATAGAATATGCCTATTGTATGTAAAACATACAATATGACCTTAAGACCCATATTGTATGGGTCGCAAAATGAAAAAAAATAGCAACATCGTTGAGTTGCAAATCGATCGACAGTTGCAAATCGATCGACAGAAAAATTAAACGTCATGTTTAAATTTTGAAAAACATTCGGACAAAAAAACAATCTGTGAGTTTTGAGGTATTTCTTATTTAACAATCAGATTTGGACGATCGGACAGTCGCTGATCAAAGTAGCGATCTAAAAAGATCACGTGAAAAGCCAATAACACAACTTACGATAGGACTATCTGTCATATTAGCGTCTGCAATTTTGAAGGCCACACTAAATAAAGCCTCAAATTGACCAACCAGGCAGTATCGGACGATAAAAAAAAAATCCAGGTTTTCTATCCCGCGGAATGTCATCCTACGACGTGTCAGTTCGCTTAAAATTTCGTCCAGCAGCGTGCGCTATACTATGATCATACGTCAGATTCGTACGTTATTACAAGAGTGTGCACAACGCACATACATAAAGTATGCCTACTCTACACAAGTGTTGTGCCAAGTTTTGTGCACCTACCAAAGGCCTACCATAAAAACGCTACTTTTGACCTATGGATGAATCGTCGACATGAACCGAAATATCGTGCGCGCTCAATTCTCCACATTGAATCGTAACCATAGATGTCCAATTCGTACGTTAATTTCCTTCGTATTACGAGAATTGGACATCTATGATCGTAACAGTCTGCAAAAGACTCGAACAAGATGGGCCATCGGAGCAAAAACCAGCCAGGCATACCTAAAACATGGAAAGCAAAAAGTAATAATAAAGGTATTTGTCAGGTGTCGTGCCATAGCAAGTGATTGAGATTGTCAAATCAAATAGAAAACACTCTAAAGGTTATTAACTATTAATTCCTTTCATGAATCTCATATATTCGTTGGGAACATAACTATAGATGTTGATTTTGAAATTGAATTTTGGTTTGATTTACAACATCACAAAAGTAGCAAAAAACCTGCCTACAAACTCCTCAAACTTTCACTCGATCAGATACATTTTTTCTTCTTTCAACTCCCAATCTCCTCCCACTTGTCCTACTATAGCTTTTTATCTGAAAAAGTGCACTACCACACGTGTGAGCTGCACACTATTCAAAATTTTATTTTTGTCGAAGCAACTGTACAATACGTTAAACACAGCAACCTCAGTCTCTGCAAGAACCCTAAAAGCAAAAATAATAAAATATACAACAATGACACTCTCTCGCTTGTCTTACTACAAAGAAAAGAGAGAGAGAGTGAGAGAAACAAAGATAGAGGGAGAGAGAGAGAGGGAGACAAAGAAAAAGGTGAACCTCTAAAAGTAAAAGCAAAATGCTCAATTTTATGCTCGAGATTTACAGTGGAAGCATTATCTATATGTTGATACAGGTACAAAAACTACAGTACTGCGTCGTGTAACGCTAATAACCAGCAGTGGAAATAGTGAAATGTGTGTCACACATGACGTCACAAACTATTTTGTCGGCCGGCTTACGAGGACCCGACGTAGAGATCCACTCCTTCCGAAACATCCAGAGTGTCATCTGTAAACTTGCAGACGAACAAACACTTGGAGTCGTCTAAGAGCGGCAACACTTTGGCGTCCTCCCAGATGGACGCAATCCAATGGTTAGAATTGGTTGTATAGGATTGCGCGCATCCCCCAGCATTCGCCGCAAAAAACGCCTCCTATACGCCCATCGGGAGAGTGCTCTTGTGGAGTTCGTATCCCGCCACCACGACGCCGGATCCGGCTTCCATGTCACACAAAATCGCCACCGTTTATTTAGGAACTGAAGCACGTGCAAAATTTACAACACTAGATGCATATGACATATACATATGACTTTCTCTTCGCAATTTCCGCTTCAATGCAAATTTCCTACCGACTATACCATACTAAGGACCTTCTTTTAACATTAGGGTTTAGGAACCTTAACAAAAGAAAGAATAAATGACCAAAGGCTTAAAAGGAATCGGGCATCACTCTCACAACTCAAGCTGCATAAGAAGAGTATTCAAAATTCAAAGTGAGTGACGTCACGAAAGAACTCACAATTTGACGGCGTGTAGAGGTCGACGCTAGCTCGTATGCCTCGCAGGATGCCGCAGAGTTGGATAAACCAAAGGCTATATGGGATAAACTAACAACTGTGCATAAGCGTATTTATCCGTCCAATATCATACAATTAAAATAAAAATTGTTGGACTTTAGTATGAAGAGTGGAGATAGTATGGACACCCATATTAATAGACTCAAAGAGCTTAAGTTACAATTAGCAACAGTTAGCACAAAACTGTATGATCATGATTTGATCCTTATACTCTTTAGGTCTTTACCATCACAATATGCCATGAAAATCACGGCTTTGAAAAGTCAACCTATTATAGACTTTGAAGAAGTATGTAAGCATTTCATTCAGAAAGAAGTTGAAATTTAAAAAAATGAAGAAAAAAAGCCAGATTGAGCTCTTTATGTCAAAGAGAAACAACCAATAAAATGCATTGAGTCAGTAATTGCTTGTGCTATATGTGGCAAAACCAATTATCAAACTTTTGACTAAAGATTAAAAAAAAAAATGAATGCTTCAAGAAAAAGATTGTTTCTTACAGTTGTGGAAAAGTAGGTCATACGTTTTTAGTTTTTTGTAGTAAAGACAAAAACAAACAGAACAAACAATCATTTGCCATGACCATTCAAACTAAGATTGAACTTTACCTCACAAAGTCAAATGTTCAGAAAAGCAAACGTATCATAGATTTTGGAGCGTCTAATCATATGGGTAATGACAAGTCCATATTTTCTTTCTTTCACAAGAGTCCTCAATGGATAGTACTAACATATGATACAATTCTAGATACTAGCTTAATGGACGAGGTTAAGTTACAGCTATATTAAGATACTGGTAGCCATGAAAGACATCTAAAATAAGTTTTATACTTACTAAGTTTAAAGCATAACCTTTTCAGTGATAAGCAAGATGTGAGGAGTGGACTGAAATTCGAATATGAGAAAATGAAAACCGAACAGTGTGAAATCAGAAATGAGGGAAAGCTTATAGCTCTTGGGTATCGTGAAGGGAATCATTTTGCTCAATGTTTTGATGATGAAGATGCACAGATGAATTTAAGCAAAATAGCACACACTTTGGAGCTATCGCATCAGCGATTTGGGCATATGGGAGAGTAGAATCTAAAACTACTTATTGAAAAGAAAATGGTCAGAGGACTTGAGGATGTCAACGCCAAAAACACCCTTAAGGTGTGTGAAAGATTTGCTCAAGGTAAACAAAAAAGGTTTCCATTTCATAAAGATGGTGAACCCAAACATACAAGGAAGCTTATTCATTCTAACTAAAGCATTCCTCACAACTTAAGTTCTAAAGGTTTTAGATTTTTGCATCATATTTACAGATAAGTGCAATAGAAAAGTATAAATGTATTGTATGAAATCGCAGAATGAAGCCTTTGAGAAATTCAAAGAGTTTAAAACCACGGTAGAACATCAAACAAAGAGCAAATCAAGATTTTAAGGTCCCATAATGAGGGGAATATACCTCCAATGTTTTTAAAGAAAAATGCAAAACTTGGGGGATACAGTAAGAATTCACAGTCGCTTACAGTCCATAGCAAGTTGGAGTATCACAAAGACTTAACCAAAATCTAGTTAAAATTGCACGTTGTTTAGTACATACTGCAAAACTGAATCGAAACCTATAGGCTAAAGCTATCCTTACTGCAATTAATTTGGAAAACCCTTTTCTAACGACTTATTTGAAATATATCACATGTGAAAAAGCTTGGTCAAACTATGAACCAAATGATAAAGACATTAAAGTTTTTGGAAGCAAAACCTTTGTTCACTTCCAAACAGATAATATAAAGAAATTTGACAAGAAGAGTTGGATTGGTGCCTTTGTAGGTTATGACACAAACAAGAAAGCTTACAAAATTTAGGACCTAGTAACAGACAGAGTTGATGTCAGCCGATATGTGGTTTTGGATGAAAGGAAAAAATATAGTTCAAATGTGACAGATAATTCTCACCCTTGGTATGAAAAACTAGAGTGTTATAGTTCCCTTTTGACAATCTAGAAAAATTAAAAAGTGGGTCTCAAAAAACACCTAGTACTCTAATCAGAGAACATGAAGTGGAGCCTTTGTCATCCACGCTAATTTCTATTCCAGTTCTGACTTTTGTCATCCCCAATGGAACATCAACCTGTCATCCCTGATGGAACATCAACCTTTCAATGTACGAGTGGAGAAGTTACTTGCACCACAACCTTTGCAAATTACAACCTCTCTGAATCCGATTGAACAATTGAGATTGAAGGTAACTCCTCTCAAGAGCTTTTATATACAAAGGACAAGCTCTGAAGGAGTGACCATCAGTATAGCAATAAACACATTTCTCAAACTGGGGATTAAACTGATTCCTTTCATATCTACTTTCACTCTGAAATTGAGCTGTGAAGGCTACAGCTGGTTTCCCAGATCCCAAAACTGTTTGAGTGGCTTCTTTTGACAAGATATACTCTATAGCTGTTTGCAAATTCCAAAGAGGTTTGGACAATTTTTTCATTTCATCCGAGGCTCCTTTATATTCACTAGGTAGCCCTTTTAAGAGAATCATGGCCTGATGGTAAGGAGAGAAAGTCCCCCCAGAACATGCATTTTCTTACAATAACATTCGAAACCGATTAGTGTTTACCACCATGCTACCGCCTGTCTACTTATACTCATAGATGTGACCAACAGTTATAATCTAATGCTGGTCACTAGCTCTAACATAAAAAGATTTCAAAGCATTCCACAAATCTGATGCCTTTGTAACATTAATATATGTCATATGCAATTCTTTTGATATCATAAGCTTCACTAAATGCAAAGCTTGGTCATTTTTCTGATCAAATCTGGCATCACATTCATTCAGCGATCCATTTAAGACATCAATAAGTTTCACATGCTTGAAGTAAGACTTAACCAAATCTGCCCAATACATATATTCATGTCCATCAAAGACTGGAATTCGTGAAAGCAGGCCCGTGACCTGTTGTTCTGAGACAACTGCTGGTATTGAAGATGAAGAAAAAACAGCAGTAGTAGTCATTGAAGAACAAAACAAAAGAGGAAGCTTCCACAAATACCAATGGCAAAACATCAACTTTGACAGACAATAACTTTTAACAGAGGAACAGAATAGTCCTAAAAATATACCACGATTTAGATATTATATAAGAAAACACAAACATAAAATTTCACTTAATTCTGCTCACAGATATGTGAGATAATTAGAGGTGAATTTGCATAAAAACTGAGTGTACAGTTTTTCATATCATTTGTTCCTAATGAAAAAATTCACTAAGTCCTACTTCTATATATTGAAACTACACTAAGTTGTACGGAGGCATTCTAGCTGTATATCTAACAATCTAACACAACAAATACTGTGAGTATACCTAGGTATTGAAGGTATGTTATAAACCACATTTTCAACACTAAACAACTAATTCACTACAGACAAAAATCTGTTCTACCAAATATTTACACCGAAGTTCAGAGAACATAAAGTGATAGTGATATAGTCATGCCCCGTCAGTATTTGTTGGCGGCGGCTGTCAGCCATATGATTAAAGGATTTGGCACCGTAGATGTGACTTCACGAAATACTGTGGTCTTGTCGAATTTCCGTATGTCCACGGAAGACATACTAACGCATTTCTCTCAACTGACGACGCGTGTCCCAAGTGTGAATGAACCGTGAAGTCCCAACTTCACTGTCACATTAATTTCGGTAAGTAATGAACCAAACTCAATCAAAAATAATTTTAAGTCCTGAAAAGCTCTCTCTCCCTCACAGCTGAGGCATAGAGAGGACTAAAGCTCTCTAAAAACAACAAATTTCAGTAGCCAAGTCCATCCAATACAACAATTTTGGGCCTCTAGTTCCTACTAAGGCTACTCTCCCATCTTTGTTTACTACCTTTTTCCCATTCTTTTGCAAAATTTCAAATCCCATTCCTTTCAGCCACCGAAATGGAAAACATTTTTTTCTTAAACTTTGGAATATAGAGAACATCATGTAAGGTTCTTTTTACAACTTGACCATTGATGTCACATGCTAACTCCACGCTTATTTTCGCTGTAGCTTCCACACCATTGTCATCCGCATAATAAATCCGACGAGTGGAGATTGGAGTAAGGGTTTTAAAGAACGCCCGGTTTCCTCACATGTGGGATGAACACCCGGAGTCCATAATCCACCCGTTCTCTTGAGGTGCCTCCCTAGGATCCTTTGCAAGGGCAAAGAACTCATCGTGATCCGATTGCAGAAATCTGACCACATTGTCCTTTTCCTCTGGTGATTCGACTTGTGGTGTCTCATCGGCTACAAAAAAAGCCGCATTTTTAACCAACAATCTTGATGCTGATACTTTTGATGGTGAATCCTCTGACCACACCTTCCACCTCCCACGATAATTTCCTATTTCACACGCTTTTATAAAGGCCAGACACAGCCGAAAAGCATGACCTTGACCAAAGCAATAGACACACCTATCATATTGCCTATAAATTCGATTGGAGTGAAATTCCTATTTCCAAAAAATCCATCCAGCCTATTATTGTTCTTCAACCACCGTTGCAGGTGGAGGACCAACTATTGTAGTGGAAGGAGATATAAAACCAACAGAAGCTATCAAGTACCTTCTCCAACAGCCAACTTTCAGCAGACACAGAATGTGACTGAAAGGGCCACTTAGCACAAAATTCAGCATAGTGTTACACCTGAACATAAAATGACAAATCACAAAGTTTCAAATCAATTGACCTAGTCAACCATAAGAAATAGTCTCTGCAATTTCCTTATAAACTGCCTTTAGAAAAACTATATTCTCAAGAGTGGATACATAATTTTGATTAAGTCCTAAACTATATACTCACAGTGAGTATCCAGTGATCCATACTAAATATGTTCCCTATACTATGGTACTGTTCTATGTTCTAACAAACTATCTAAACTATATTTTACTGTACCGTAAGTACTTTACTAAACCCTATTTGCTACCTGCAACAAATCTACTAATGTAACACTATTTTCTAATGCGCTAAACAAAAAATATTTGTTTCCCAAATATTTAAAGATATCGTTCGTACAGTAAATGTTGCCGGTGCTTAGTCAGCACTATTCACAACAATCAGCACTATTCACAACAGATATCTCAAAACCCTTTTTGTTGCTTCCCAGTCTGCCCTTTTAGGATTTTGCAGACTTCTACTCAGGACTCCGACAGTTGTTGCAATATCAGGTCTTATGCAGTCATAAAATAGATTAGACTTCCTACTTTCTGTCTGCATGGCTTAGAGGCTATGAACTCTTCCTCCCCTGACTCTAGACTCTCACTAACCATTATGCTTGAATGTGAGTCATTCCCTTCCAATTTTTGTATGAATTCCATGAGGTAACAAACCCTTTTACATCTTTCATTTCAAATTTTTCCAGCATATTACCTATTGCTTCTTTCTGAGTTAACATAATCAGCTTTTTCTTTCTATCCCTCTCTACCTGTATACCTAAGATATACTTTACCTCACCGAGATCTTTCATTTCAAACCTAGACCTTAAAGCTGCTTTAATACGATTTATTTCATTCATTAATTCACTTAATAATAAAAGGTCATCCACATATACAACAATGTATAGTATCCCATCCTCCCCTTGTAAAACATACACAGAGTGATCTGAGCTAATCCTCTTGAAGCCTGGCTTAGTCAAAAATTCATCCAACTTCAGATTCCATTGCTTAGGGGCTTGTTTCAACCCATATAAGGATTTCCATACTTCCTCTTCCTTTCCTTTTTCTATATACATGTCAGGTTGCTTCATATAAATAGTTTCTTCTAATTCTCCATGCAAAATGGCAGTTTTACCATCCATTTGATGAATTTCTATATCATCTATAACATCTAGACTTAGCTGAATTCTGACAGTAGGAAATCTGACAACTGGAGAGAAGGTTTTTTCAAAGTCAATACCTTCTTTCTGATTGTATCCTTTGGCCACAAGTCTGGCCTTATACCTTTCAATGGTGTTGTCGGGGTTAAGCTTCACCTTGAACACCCATTTGTTGCCGATGGCTTTTCTGCCCGGAGGAAGATCCACCAGCTCCCATGTCTATGCCTCCATAATCGATTTCATTTCATCGTTCGCCGCCCCAATCTAGTGATTTCTCTCAGGTGATGAAAAGGCCTGTTGAATAGTTGAAGGCTCTTTTGTAGCTGTAGAAAAAGCAAAGTGAGAACTTGCTTGCAGACAGCTGCTAGATCTCCTTCCCCCCGGAAATTATGAGGCTGGAATCGTTGGTAGCCTTTGATTTGTCTGCCTGGTTTGCTCCGAGATCTATGCTGGATCTGATATTATAGTCGGTTCCACTTGATCTGGATCTTGTAGTGAAACACCTCGTGAAGGCACTAGTGGAACCGAGGGAAGAGGGGTTCCACTTGCCAGTGGAAAGTACACTCTATGTGTATGGTGGGAAATGATATATCTCTTTTGCCGGTTGCTCTGGCACTTTAAACAAGTCAACTGAATCTTGTTCATCCTTCATCTGAACATTCCTACAGACAATTATTTTTTGTTTTTCAAGCACAAAGATTTTGTACCCTTTTGCATTATCATCATAACCCATAAAGATTCCCGGTAAACCCTTATCATTCATCTTCCATCTCTCCTTAGGAGTATATAGAATAAAAGATTTTCTTCCAAAGATTTTAAAGTGACTAACATCAGGTTTCTCTCTTGTCCAAAGCTCATACCGTGTAGTGCTAACACTTCTAGAAGCAATTTTGTTTTTAATGTAAACAGCACAGTTAAGTGCCTCAACCCAAAATTTCAAATTTAGCCCTTTATCTGCAAGCATGGACCGAGCACTTTCTGTCATTGTCCAATTTAATCTTTCTAAAACACCATTCTGTTCCGGTGTATAAGGAACAATAAGATTGTGGCTGATACCTTCCTGAAGGAGAAACTGTTCAAATTCTTTTGATGTATATTCTTCGTCGTTGTCCGATCTTAGTGTCAGGATCGGAACCCCATGAAGCTTCTCCGCCCACACGTTGTAGTGCTTGAAGTGTGTAAACACTTTACTTTTATGCTGCATGAAGTAAACATTTTTGTATCTCAAGTAGTCATCTGTGAAAGTAACCATATAGTGGACGCCACCAGCTGACGCCACTTGTGAAGGTCCGTTAACATCTGAATGTATTAGCTGCAGAACCTTGGTAGATATGTGATCTGTTTCCTGTTGGAAATGGCAATCTGTGAATCTTGCCAAGTGAACAACCATCACATGATTTTATAGGATGAGAAGTAAGAGAAACTCCTTCAACTTTTCCCGAAACCACCATTTTCTTAAAGCTATCATAATCCATATGTCCTAATCTTTATGCCACAACTCATTATCAGATTGGACACTGGAGTGGAGAACATCATTTTCTTTATATTGAGCCATGTCCATTCGGTGCATTTTGCTAGCATCTCTAGTACCTGTGACAGCTACTTTCCCTTTCTTGCTAACAACCGGTCTAACTCCTTTCACAGTGACCTCAAAGCCTTTGCTCTCCACTAGAGATGTAGAAAAAAAAAATTTTTTAAAGTCTGTAACATACAAAACATTGTGAAGAGTTCTCTTTACCGACTTACCCCCTACATCTACCATCACAGATGTATCACCCTGAGCTGATGTCTGAACACTCATTCCACAAGCATAGTACATATTCTTTGGAGACATATGTTGCATATTTGTAAAAACAGCTTTGTTCCAGCACATGTGGGCCGATGCTCCCGTGTCCATGATCCATCCCGCATCCTTTAGACCCTCCATGGCTGCTGCCATAGCAAATAGCTCCGCCTCCTCTTCCTCATTGAAGCTCATATACTCATCTGCATCAGTTGTAGAAGTTGAAAAAAGAGCATTTCCACGGGTTGGATTTCCTGAAAAACCTCGGTGATAAGGGCTTTGCTGCCAACCGGGTCTGTATAAACCCGTCTCATTTGCCTTTTTCAGCTTGGGACAGTACCTGTATCCATGTCCCTTCTCAGAACAATAAAAACAAGTGGTAGAAGGTGGCCTATTTCGCCTCTGATCAAACTGATTAAACTGATTATGATTCTGATTCTGATTAAACTGATTTCTGTTCTGATTAAACTGATTTTTCTTCTCAAAATCCGTAGCAAAAGCCTCTACCTTTCCCCCTCCCTCAAGGAGTTTAGTATTAGTTTCTTCCTCCAATATGAGATTATATGCTAACTGAAATGACCAGTTAGCTTTATCATGACACTTTAACTAAACTGAAACACCTTTCATGCTACTAAGAAGACCCCTTATGAGCAAAGCAGCTTGCTGAAACTGAGGAAAGGATCCACCAGCTGAAGAATGTGCATCAATAAGTGCACGAAAATTATCACAATATTCAACCATAAATCCCCCCGAGTATTTGTATCCCCAGATCTTTCCAGCCACTAGGAGCTCTTCGTGAATATTTGCTTTTTCAAAAGCATATTTTAGTGAAGTCCAGATCTCGCTAGCCTTTTTCAATTTCAGCCGAGACATGACCAGATTTTCTGAAATGCAAAGAATGAGATTGTTCCTTGCCATTAAATTCTTTTTCGCCCAACTCGGATCTGTCTTATCAACAGAGCCATCCAAGACCCCCAGTAAGTCAGAAGTTTCAAATGAAGATTCAACCATTGCGGCCCAGTATGCATACTTTTGGCCATTGAAGATGGGAACTCTTCACAAAAGGCCCTTAATTTGTTATTCTACAACCACCGTTGCAGGTGGAGGACCACCTATTGTATTGGAAGTAGACATAAAACCAACAGAAGCTATCAAGTACCTTCTCCAACAGCCAACTTTCAGGTGACACAGAATGTGACTGAAAGGGCCACTTAGCACAAAATTCAGCATAGTGTTACACCTGAACATAAAATGACAAATCACAAAGTTTCAAATCAATTGACCTAGTCAACCATAAGAATTAGTCTCTGCAAGTTTCTTATAAACTGCCTTTAGAAAAACTATATTCCCAAGAATGGATACATAATTTTGACTAAGTCCTAAACTATATACTCACAGTGAGTATCTACTGATCCATACTAAATATATTCCCTATACTATGGTACTATTCTATGTTCTAACAAACTATCTAAACTATATTTTACTGTACCGTAACTACTTTACTAAACCCTATTTGCTACCTGCAACAAATCTACTAATGTAACACTATTTTCTAATGCGCTAAACAACAAATATTTGTTTCCCAAATATATAAAGATATCGTTTGTACAGTAAATGTTGCCGGTGCTTAGTCAGCACTTTTCACAACAGTCCAAATGTCTGTCGGTAAAATGATACGAAACATCCTGAGTTCGTACGGCGCACTAAGTCACTGTGGTCCCCACTTGAATCGCGTCCGTCAACTCGGTTTCCATCAACGATCCTCTTACGCTTCTCTCCTGGATGTTCGGCTTAGTCTCCGTTCGTCCGATTCACTGAAACCGCCCGTAGGATTAATGACACATGGTTGTCGGTGTTGGTGTCACTCCGCAATACCTGCACTGTCTTCAAATGTCAACACGTGTCCCAGTCGTACAGTACACTCTATTGTCTACCTGCTACTGTCACACTATTTGAGGTCAGTAGTAAATCTGACTTAGATGAAAATATTCTAAGTCCTAAATCTCCCCTCACAGCCTTATCTAGTGAACTAAAGATTTCCAAATTCGACACCTATATGTCTGAGCATTATAAGCTTCCAATGACTGTCTACCATTCAAGGCTATCTGAGTGGCCTCTTCCTCTAAAATATAAGCTTGAGCTACAGCTATGTTCCATTTACTCTTCTTTAGCCTTTTTAACTGTTCAGCGGCAACTTTATATTCAGTAGGAAGCCCTTTCATCAAAATCATTGCTTGATGATAGGGAGGAAAATTTCCCCCGGAACAATCATTCTCCAACAATAGAAGTTTCAAGCCATTACAATATGAGTTCATATCCCTCCCGATATACTTATAATCCCAAATTTTTCGAGCAGTTATAACCTTCTTCTGCTCTTTAGTTAGCACATAAGATTGCTTCAAAGCCTTATATATTTCAGATGCTATAGAGATATTGATAAATGTCATGTTCAGATCTTTTGACAAGAGTAATTTAAGAGCATGCAATGCATTCTCATTTTTCTTATCAAAGTCCGGATCCGTATGCGGGAGAACACCGGAAACCACATCATACAATTTTACTTTCTTAAGGTAAGATTTAGTCAAATCCGCCCAATACAAATATTTTGGCCATTGAACACCGGGATCCGTGAGGGTGGGCCAATGACCAGTTGACTTGAGGCAACCGGTGCCCCAGAGGAAGAAGAAGAAGCACCAGCAGTTGCCATAGTATTCAAAATACAAAGAGGAAACTCTCAAATAAACCCACAAAAGACCAACTTCGCAATGTAGCCCAAAGCAAACCAGAAACACCCTAAGTTTGCAAATTTGCCACAATATATATTATACCACAAAGAAACCACAAGCACAATTTCACAAGGTTCTCTACAAAGATCATAATGATATTGTAATTCAAAGACACCAAAAAAACTGCTTCGCAGTTTTGCATACAAGGAATTCCTAACTCCAAAATATTCTAAGTCCTACATATACAAGTTAGCTTACAGCTGAACAACACCTTACCATATTTACCGTGGTCGGGCGGTACACTTAAACCTAGTCAAAATATAACCCCGCCGTCAACCGTACAGAATTATTTACATCAAAACTAAAAGTGACAGCCGCTAAAATGAGATAGTACGCAGTCAAAGTTTGTCTGCTGAAATGACAACGCACTCAATATTTCTCTTTCAAAAATGACGGCGCACTCCGTCCGCGCATTCTTTCATCACCGAAGATGAACCTCCACGTGTGATTCCGGTCACCAAATGAAACTGTACTTCATCGTTCGGATCAAACAATCTTGGCTTCCTCACGGACCAACACATGTGCCTAGACTGTACCGAATCAGTGTACTCCTTTTGGAGTTACATACCACACTAAATCATGTCTACGATAGTTCAGCTTGTACAAAAAATGACTAAGTCCGGAATCTCTTTCTCACACACGAGATATAAAGAGGACTAAAGGTTTTCAAAACAACACATTTCTGTACTATACACTGTTCCTATTTGACTAGGGTTTAGAAGTAGGTAGCTGTGAGTAGGCAGATCAAGAATAAGTAAAATTTATGTACCTCTCTCTAAGAGACCTTGTATATAAAAAGGTCATTTTTTACCAGTTATAATTTACTGCTCAGGGGAGCAAATTCCGTGATTCTTTTGCGTTCGGCTCAAGAAAGTCGGGTCCTCACAAGGGTGATGGTGGTCTGTATACATGTGTGACAGGGTGGCACTTTTTTCATTGGGAAAGAGGAAGGGGCATACATTATCCTAGAGGCTTTACATAGGTTGCCCAATCTGTGGGTCAATGGAAACCACATAATTGCAGTGCTCAACCGCTGGTACACTCAACTGATTCAACATTTTGTACAACTCAACCTCTTCTCCACAAATTATCTTGAAGTGGGTATCCTCTCTTGTAGGAAGATTCTCATCATCGTCGGCCAAGAGGGTGTTAAACCAAAGTTTTCAATCCAACGAAGGGAATGGCAAAGAAGGTCGTCAATCAAACGAAGGGGTCAACATGAAAAACTCTAAATCAAAAGGAGTTGGAGAAACAAAAACCTGAATCAAATGAATGGGCGGGGAAGAGGAGTTTGCAATCGGGCGAAGAGGTGAGTAACGAAAGTTCTCAAATGAATGATACGGTTGCGAAACAAGGTTCTCCATTGGACGAAATGGTAGGCAAAAGAGTTTCTACTTCTCTAATGGTGCCTTTACATTTAGCATTTTGTTTGACATAAATACACAAAGTCATGTTTGACGGGAATTGTGGTTTTCGGGCTGGTGCATCCCAATTGTATGGAAGTGAACACAATTGGGTTTATGTTCGAATTTCGATGATTTAACTTCTTGGGAATCGTGAGCATTATGAGGATTTGTTTGGAACCATTTTTTTCAAAAAGTTGCATTCGAGATTGGACCATCACAAAGGAGTTGCAAAAAAATGTAAATGGTTCGCAACACCACAAATGCCAATACTTCTCGCTTCTCAATTGGAGAGGCTTGTTGTGATTATCTCAAAAAATATAGTAGGTAGTAATACGTTTATTCCATACACAAAATTCAGCAATCAATCTCCTATTTGTTTGGTGTATATCGACAAAAATCACTTTCACGTGGGTGTGTTGGGAGGTGGAGTTCTACCTCCATTGGAGCCTCAATGGTTTGGAAGGAATCGTAATTCCGTCTATGGTGAAAGATGGTTTGAAGTATTTAACCCTCGTTTTCAAAATTGGTACAATCACTTGAAGGTACATGTCTATGCTAAACCTTAAACTTTTTATAAGTTTAAATTGCGTTGTTCACAGAATTTTTATGGTTTGTATGAACCAAAAAAAAAAAAAATCATAAACATATAATACATACATGTGACGAAACGACTATAGTTTGTATATAAAAAGACAGTAATTGCAACTCTTGCATTTTTAAATGATACACAAACTGTCACTAGGCGGCTATAGCTGGTAAGAAAAAAGACATTAATTGCAACTCTTACATTTTTTTAATTTAATACAAATGCTCATTGAATTGCTGGTTTTTTTAATCATACAACGATTAAATTTAAACATTATCATCACACTTTTTCTATTATTTATTTTGGCGTTGTTCTCACGATTTTTTGTTTTCATTTCTTCGTTTTTGGAGGAGTGGCATTTTAGAAAGAGTAATTGGTTTCTTAAGGTTCACTAGTTTTATTTCAATGTATAAGGCTTTTTACCTGACAATTTGAAAATAGTTTAAAATGTATGGTTGTGAAAAGCTTTTGTTTACGTTTTTTAATTTATCAAACAATTTTGAATATGTTAGTTGTTTTTTTACATTGAATGTTCAAAGGTATTTTATAGAATTTTTTGATAACATGAAAAGTTGAATGCTTGTAGAAATGTTTGGTGCTCTAGTTCATTGTAATGTCAACAAAATGCCCAAGCCTTTTTGCCTTTTTCTGAATTTTCTCACCTTGTATGTCTTGTTGGCGTGAAACTAATGTGTCATTGGACTGGAATGATTCCTATATGTGTTGTTTTAATTTTTTTTTTTTCATTTAAGTCTAAATCCTTACTCTAGAGCAGTATATTGGTGATTATGAAATTTTTGAACTCTCAATTTGCAATAACAACAAATGATTGAACAGGAATAAGCAATCCCCCTTAAACCTCAAAAGATATCGAAGGTTTGATTTTTTTGGTGAAATTGTTGTATATTTCACTTTTGTGTGGTTCATTGCCAATAAGAATTATGAAACCATATGGATCCTACTTGCTTTTATGAAACTTTTCCCTTGAAATTTTTCCCTCGCTGTTCGAAACTTTGGTTATATCCGCCTAAATTTTTACCATCTACGTAGAGCTCGTTGTTCGAAATTTGCGCCGATGAGAATCAAGGTAGGAATGTTGATTCGTAAATAGTGTGGCTTCATTTGGTCGCCCGTGACGACGCGCGTTTTTATCATTTAGTTTCATCAATATTTTTAGGCGGGTACGTTTTCTTATCTTGTACGAAGTTTATTTGTTTCATGCGAGTTAATTTATACATATGACGTCATCCTTTTATTTGTGTCCAAGTTCAACGTAACGGTTCGCAATTAGATTCCATTTTTGCGGCTAAGTTAAATGTGAGTATGTGTTCTCTGGGTGGAGCTCACGTGAAATGAGAAACTACCTGCGCCCAACAATTTTATTTACATGTGGTTGCCGCAGTTTTGTTACAGTAAACCTGCGCCGGCCGTGTGAATTGTTTTTTTTTAACACGGTCGACATTCGCAAGCGCGACACTATTTTAACCGTGTTACAATATTTCGCCAGTCAAAGTTGTTCGACGGATTGACCGTCAAATCTGAACTCAAAAATATGTAACTTGTGCTAAACTGTACTTCAAATGTACAATTTTTGACAACTACCTGCGCGCAGCAAAAATTGTCTTTGCGATTAGCAATCCCCTAACAATTATTTGTTGTTGCATGTCATAGCGACATGTAAACGGTATAATCAGATGCGATATCTACACGACGATCAAATATCAATAGCGACCGTTATTGACTATTTTCCAGTTCGTTATATTGTCGGTTATTAATATTGGAGATTGATACTTTTTATGAAGCTACATGTATGTTAGACTTAGTGTTTAGTTTTATTTCGTAGGCTTCCATATGACACAAGTTCTAAACATTGAATTTTGGCCTTAGCATTTGTTTAGAATCTATTTTGGGTATTTTAGGGCATTTTCAGGGTCATTAAGGGGATTTTAGTGTATGTCATAGTCACAACATACCTTTTAAGAATATTAGCCAATCAAGACACATCTACAAAATAATTAGGGTAATGAAAATCCCACTCGTCCCATATTTGACACCAAAATCATAAGATTAGATCTTTATGCATATTATCACTGTACTCCTGTATCAGGCTGATATAGCGGTAAAGTGATCGCAACATTTTTTTTAGCTTTGTATCAAACTAATATATTGAGCGGTAAGAGGCTTCTGATACACAACACAAAAAGAAAGTTTCATGAATTTCAAATGAAATATTCCTCATTTATCCACATTACAGCAGGGAAATCCTTATTAAGAAATCTGTCGTTAAAAAGATTTGGCCGGAAACAAGATATCAAAGATTGCTTTCCTTGTTTACTAGAAGGACTTGTTTAGGTCATATCATGCTATATTTTTATAGAATTTTAACATAAAAAAGGTAAAAAGGTAACAATAGTATTTAAAACAGGCAGAAATAAGTATTAAAATAACGAATTAATCACCTATGCAACTTCCAGCTCTCAAAACCTCAACCGAGAAACACGAAAATCAGCTAATCCTTGAAAATTCAATTTCAGCGGAACTTCCAAATGTGATGGTTTATCTCTGTACCTGCGAGACAAGGAAACAAAAACTGGCCATGAAAAATGACAATTGCCATAAAAGCAAAAGGACAAAAATAAACATGTACACATAACAAGATTCCTCTGAGGGATTGATTAAACCTCAAGAAAGATATTATACCGAAGATAAAGGACAATATATGTGATTTGACACAGAAGTAAAACAACATCACTATTCACAAACACTTGAAAACAAAAAACAAGTCGACAATCAGCCACTAACACCTTTCGTTAACTAAAATTAGCTTTGTTAATAATCAACAGGAAAAGGAAAAGATTTGTTTCGATTTCCCACCTCTCCTCATGGTCTTCGAGGGGGTGGACGTAGAGAAACGCGTGGCGGAGGAGGTAAGGAAAATGGTGGAAGGGAAGCTGCTTTGATGTAGGTAGTTCTTCCAAGTTTTGGACGAGATTTTCCAACACTTTGTAAGAGCCAACATTTGATGGGTGAAATAAGGAAAACAAAAGCTAGACAGCGTTTGGTACTCAAACAACGTCCAGCACATGTATCTACCGATAAATCAGTATAACTGACATATTTTTTCCCACTGTTGTCAAAATTGGGGTATGCAACAAAACGTGGCAAATTTTTCGCAGGTGGACTTGGTGGAGGTGGAGGGAATGGTTTGACATAGCTTATGTATTTTGAATCTGGAGTTGGAACACCGAAAAACTCCTTGAAAAAACATTTTTTCTGAGTCAAATGGTAAGAAAATGCTAAACAACGCGGACTTTCTCGGCACGTTTGAGCACAACTTGCTGCAGTTTGATTTCTTTTGATTTGGTAGAAAGGCCCATCGCGGTTGATTTTTGGTTCCGCAATGAAAGACAACAAAGGATCTGCAAAGGCAAAATGATAAAAACTCATTAACAAAAATTGAAGGATAAACCATCAGAGCAGTTTTTCTTTTCATGCAAAGGACGATCAAAATTTAAACTCAACGTTCCACATATATACCGCTAACAGAATTTTAGCATAAAAATTCATAAGTTAGAAAAAGATAGGTTGAAAATCCTAACATATTTAAAGATTTTAGGGTTCAATAAATGAAGACCCAACTCTGGTGCTAAATAGAATCCCATAAAACAAAAACAAAAAGTCCTAAATTGTTTGTTTGAATTTCGCCATTTTGGAAGTTTCTCAAGGATGCTATATGTAAATATTATATTTTGTCTCAAAGGAATAAAATAAAAATATATCATCGACAAAAAAAGGGTTTTTATGTGTGCACATGAGCCTTTCGAATTTACTCATTTGACCATCCTTGGAAAACAACATATCAAAACCCTTACTTCTTGGTGGAGGAGGACGTGGGGGGCGAGGGGGAGAAGGTGGAGGGCGAGGTGGCGGTAAAGAGGGAGGAGAGGGTGGACTTGCAGGAGGAGGAGAGGGGGGGGGAGAGGGTGGAGGAGAGGGTGGAGGAGAGGGTGGAGGACGTGGAGGAGGGGGAGGGGGGGGGGACGAGGTGGCGGAGAGCGTGGGGGAGAGGGTGGAGGACGTGGAGGACATGGAGGAGGAGGAGAGTGTGGGGGACGAGGTGGCGGAGAGGGTGGGGGAGAGGGTGGAGGACGTGGAGGACGTGGAGGAGGAGAGGGTGGGGGACGAGGTGGCGGAGAGCGTGGGGGAGAGGGTGGAGGACGTGGAGGAGCAGGAGAGGGTGGGGGACGAGGTGGCGGAGAGGGTGGGGGAGAGGGTGGAGGACGTGGAGGAGGAGGAGAGGGTGGGGGACGAGGTGGCGGAGAGGGTGGGGGAGTGGGTGGAGGACGTGGAGGAGGAGAGGGTGGGGGACGACGTGGCGGAGGAGAGAGAGGAGAAGTTAGAGGACGTGGAGGAGGAGAGGGTGGGGGACGAGGTGGCGAAGGAGAGGGAGGAGAAGGTGGAGGCCGTCGTGGAGGTGGAGGGAGAGGAGAGGGTGGAGGTCTAGGTGGGGATACGGGGGGAGGAAAAGGTGGAAAACGAGGTGGGGGAGGATAGGGTGGAGAAGGTGGTGGAACACTAGGGGGCAGTGTTCCACTCGGGCCAAAAACGTATGTTAAAGTATATTTGGTCGAGGATGTTCTATCGAGAATACTAACATAATCCGTCGGTGGACGACTGACATCAAATGTGAAATAGGTGGTCCAAGAATTGAAGGGAAGGAGAATATTCGATCCATCTCCACGTGTCACTTTGGCAAGCGACCACGATTTGGATGAATAACCAGATGGAGAATTGAATTTGATATAATGCCATACGGCATTTCCCATATCAAGATTGGTCCTGTCACAAAATGTTCAAATCAAAGCTTATCAAATGAATCAGTAATGAAGAAGTCTAATTTCAACAAAACTAATGTGCCATTAATGCACCTTGAAGATTTCCACACAATCATAGAATTCTTTAGTAGTTAGAGGTTCATGGGTCTTCAACATGAGGAATATCAAAAGGGTTTTTCAAGAGGATTTTTATCATCGTTAGAGTACCTGTTTATTGAAACCTCTTGGGTGTAGATATAGCTCTCAGGGCCCAAAATTGGCGACTTGGGCAAAATACCGGTTTGGGGAATAGCAAAAACAGGCAAAACCGTATCATCTTTACTGCTGTGGATTCTGTCTGGAGTGAGATCAATATCTGGAATTTGATCGACTAGAAAATCCGGAAATTCGTCCAAATTACTTTCGTCATCGAGCATTACAACTTTGACGAGATCGAACAAATCCACTGATTGGATAACTGATAAAGATGGTTCTCCGAGAGGGTTGACCGAAGTAAATGTTGCGTTCACACCAACGAAATTTCCTTGAAGACTACTTTCAATAAGCCACCGAACTTGTGATGTTCCTCCTGGGGCAATATCTCCCACCGTTAAGGAAAAGGCATTCTGGACTTCAGTATTTCCGAGAAGAGCCTTCACTATAGAGAATGTCACGAGAAGACCTTTTTTGTTGGAAGTGATGGTTGGTTGTAAAGATTGGGCTTTTACTGTCTTTGCTTTACCAGCTCCAAAATTATAAAGAAGGAGTCCTAAGGTTGCAGGAACTGGAGGCTCCACCTGTCATCACTCCAAAGTTCAAAAGTATGAGTAAATGTTCTCAATGTGTTTATACTTCTAAAATTCGACTATATACTTCGTAGGCATACGTATTAAGTAAGAAATGAATAATGGATACAATACATCGAAGCGGGGAAAAGGAGAGAGAAGCGAAGTGCTCTATTACCTCCGGAGTGAAGGGATTATCTCCGTACACATTTCGTTGGATAAAATACTTGAGAGACAATCTTGGTTGGGGCTCCACAGTTATCTTGACAGGTGTCAATGGATATTCCACGATGGAACCGGAGCCCAAATTTTCCACTCCGTACCTTAATGTACCGCTGACAAAATATGTGGTTGGCCCCAATAGGGCAGCGTTTGCCCGGGCAGCTATCAGCCACGTGGCAGACCCGAAGGTCTCGCCAGGCACTGAACCTGTGACAACAAAAACAAATGACTCATTTTATAAGTAATAGGTATTTTAAAATCAGAAACAAGATCTATGCAATATTTTACATAAAGTAATATATCTTTCATTTTTGGGATCTAACCTGGATATGGCTATCAGGGTTAACAACACCAAGTTGTTTTTGAGTGTCATGGACTGTAAATAAATATAGTGATAGTGATGATGGCAATCTAATCCACCTTTACTGACACTAAACTATTCCTTTAAACACTCAATGACTTCTAAAGAAAACCGTAATTTTCGACACCAGAAACGTTCAAGGATATACTAATAAGCGCTTGAAACTATTTCTGCTGCTGATAGCTGGTTAGAGTCTATATTTCTGCTACTGAAAATCAATTGATCCTAAGAAAGCAAGATCAAAAATGAAACTTTACCTGTTCCATTGAGTGACGTCAATCCTAACAGTTTTGGCTGTCCCACGACAAAAAGTAAATCAGCAGATACCCCATTTGAATCTTTAAAAGAGAGGGTCACAGAAATGTTTGTGAGGCTTTGTGGTGCAGAATTTGTCAGTTGTAATTGAGCCTCCACCTGCAATTGGACAGCGCAAAAAGACAAGGTCTGATTACTCAATTTTACCATATAAAGGGTTACAAGGGTGAGAGTGAGAGAAAGGAGGGAGCGACGAAAATTGATTTGAATAATGGACGTTATCGGCTGTTTGCTGGATGCAAATACATTGTCACAACTTCCTGTATTGAAAAAACGTTTTTGAAGGCCAAAAAATAAAACACACGCAACACTTTTCAAAGCTAAATCCTTTCTTTTTTGTCGCCTATATATTATGGTTAAAGTCCATTCGGAAGCAAAAAGAAAAACGAAGGAAAATCTCATCCAATAAACCCGTCATCCAAAAGGTGATTGAGAAAGTGTGAGAAGAAATAAAAATACACAGGTAGAGGCACTTACTGCTGCCTCTCTGTAATGAAAATTATGCATTTAACAACCACCGTTTAAAACACAATTAGAGGCACTCCCTGACGTTTCTGTATGAAGATTGTCTGTTTGAACAACTACCATTAAAAAACAATTACTAAGAGGCACTTACTATCGCCTCTGTCAGGAAAGTTAACTATTTCACAACTACCTTAAAAAAGACAATTAGAGGCATTTAACGCCACCTCTTTACCGAAGATTGCCTGTTTATCTAGTGCGGTTAAAAAAGAACGAGAAACACTCACTGTCGAGGATTGTCTGTTTTACAACTAACGTCAAAAAGACAACTAGATGCCACGAGTGTCGCCACTGTAAGGAAGGTTGACAGTTCAGCGATTATCACTAAAAAACAAGGCACTTACTGCCGCCTCCGTAATGAAGATTGTCTGTTTAACAACCACCGTAACTTCAGCGCAAGTTCCCGCCTGATCCTGCGATTCCACGAGCTCCAAAAAGGAAGCCAGAAATGCGTGTCCAGCATTCAAATACCCTTGAGATCTCAAAAGTTCTGTGTTGTTCTGCCAGGTTGCATACAGAGACTGGACTTTGGCAATATTCAATGCTGGCGAGCCAGGTGGCACGGAAGAAGGGTTCCATCCTGTCATTCCCAAAATGAGAAATCAAAAAAATGAGTAGATGATTCTTTACAATATCTGACATCCATTCGGGAACATACATTAAAAAAAATTTGACAGTAGGTTAGGAGTTCGTGCGATATGCCAAGTAAAATTGATTTATGAAATATTTTCAAATAAATATCCCTATCTAGAGAACAATATCGGTCAATAATTTGATAGAGGCATGTCTATTTCACCGATTCACTCGATCAGCCTCTCCTTTCGAAGGATATAACTCTGACCAGATACACCCGTCTCCACAAATATAATTTTCTTCAGTTTACCATTTCAGCAAATTTATAACTTCTTCTGAAGCATCCATTTTACACTTCTTCATTCTTTGGGTTCCTTTATCTTGCTCACCTCCATTCCATCTCGTCAGGAATCTCTGTCGATAGGTGACACCCACATAGGAGTTAAACGTGGAATTTAAGAGTTTTTGACTTTCTGTAATTGATATAAGAATTCCTCCTTCCGAGGTGTCTGCTATAGATTCGACAAAAAGAGCGGTCCAATTGGAACCCATGGAAGAGCTCTGGTTAAGTTTCAGCCATTCAGGGGCATCCTCCACTCCAAAATATTCATTAAAAAGATCAATTTCCACCTCGCTCATCCCTGTAAAAAAAATAGAAATAGAAATTGTCAATGACTTTCTTTTTCACTTATCTAAGTTAATCTGAGAAGGCTACAAATGATGCTGCTGAAATGTTTTCCGGAATCGGTTTTAATTTTTATACCTTGAAATTTTATAATATTGGCGGTTAAATGCTTTCTTGGACGAGGTTTGCTTTCTTCTACGTTTCCTAAGGGATGGCCTCACCAGGCATCGTCCGATAAGAAAACAACTAGGAACATGTGATCAGGAGTTTACTGACTATGATATAAAAATTTAAAATGAGGATGTATTTAAGTTTGATGAGGGTAGTGCATTTCGAAATATAAAATATTCATGAGGTAAGTCCAACTACCTTGGTAAAACTCGACCAAAGAAAGAGAGAGCGAGGGAGAGACAAGAGATGAGGGAGGAGAGAGTGGAAGTTGAGGGGAGAGAAGAAATAGAGATCGAGAATGAGAGAGAGAGAGAGAGAGAGAGAGAGAGAGAGAGAGAGATCACCTTGATAGAACTTGACAACTTTGGCGGCTGGAGTGTTAAGGTCCAAAAATCCCCCACTACCCAAAAGCCTCCGCCTTCTGCCACCGGGTGTTTCAAGTCCTCCGAAAACACATTCGACCAATCCAGTGAGGACACACTTGACAAGAAGGTTGGGAATCAAACCGACTGCAATACTGAACGCATCATGGATACAGTTAGTCGATAATGTTTGGGAAGAAATTACTGGAGGACCCCCCGAAATTGCCGAACCAACATTTCTTCCAGCACCAAATGCGCATCTTGTGTTTGTAACTTCACTCGCAATTTTGGCCACCCGAACAAGATTTTGGAAGTTACTACTTTCGACCCCATTGGCTTGAATATCAAGCCCAAGTTCGATAAGAAACTGAAGCCATTCAGGTAGAAGGCATTCCACCAGCCCCTTTAGACCCGCGTTCACACACTGGTCGCAGCTAAACGGAATTGATATCTGTCGAATTCCCAAGCCCCCCAAAAGCAAGTCTTTGATATGAATTGCAGTAGGGTTCAGCAAATATTTGACATATTTTCGCAGATTGGAGGTTCATGATCTCTCCTTATTGTTTTTATCATTGTTAATAAATTTTGGCCTTCAATGTCGTTTATGTCGCCCGACAGTTTTATTTCATTGAAAATTCAACGACCAAGAGCTATGAGTGTTTGTTGTGGTATTGTGTGAAAATCCTGAGATCACCTAATGCAAAAAAAATATTGACAGGAAGACAAAGAAATTGTTAATTATTGCAATTAGTGTTGTGGTTACCTCAATCACAGCTATAGTCGCTTTACCTGAATTACAGTCGGTGGCTGTGGCGGTATATAAACAGCCCCTACAGAGCTGTATGAGGGAACTGTAAAAGGTTGAAGAGGACAAGCTTTCGCTCCGATGACGGTGACAGTGAGATCGCAAATTAGTCCATCGCAAATATAACACCATCGGGCGCTGATGACTATGACGTCACAAGAACCACTGCATAGACAAAGGCGGATGTTAAAATAGACAATTACAGACGGTAACGAAGCGAAACCAAATGATTTTCTATGCATTTTATGTGATGAAAAAGTGATTGAGTGACTCACTGACACATGCGATTAGGGGAATAGAATGTAAAATGTTTAAGATGATGGAACGTGTGAAGCTCAGAAGAGGCAGCAAATCACCACCACAAGCCCTGCTTTTTTGTTACGTATCTTTTGCATGATCTTTGTAAATGGAATCATTTGTTTTTCAAATTGATGGCAGCTGAGGAAAGGAAAACCCTGTAAATAGAGATGGCTGATGTTTGCAACACCAGATATCTATGAGTTTTAAAGCCTACGAAGAACCCGTCATCTAAACCGCTAAAATGAAAGAAAAACATTGAAGTAGAGAATAAAACCAACTATGGTTAAAATTGTCGTCCTCATAACAAAAAAGAGTCATTTTCCTTCACCATTTTTCTCCTGAATGTTAGATAGTTTACCTGCTACGTTGCAACTGACTTCTTGGAGTGGCTCGCACTGGAATGAGGACACTTGTCAAAGCGGGAAGAGTTCCAATATTTGTATCTTTTTCCGGGAAAAATACAAAATTTGGGTTATCCGTTGGAAGCAACAGTTCCGTGTTTGTGGCTGTAATAAGAAGAAAAAATGCTCCATTGCAGTATATCAATGTTTAGGACTTTTGGATTTACTTGGTAGTAGGTTTACTAAAGTTTACAAGGGAAAAAAACTGCAAATAAAGGAAATAATTTCCGAAGTTCACAGGTTTTGTTTTTGAAGCAGCGCAATGGCTAGAGATAGGACAGATGGAAGCAGGTGAGGCTGGAAATTATACTTTTGCAGTAAATGAACTGAGAAAAAAGTGTTTTTAGAAATCAACAAACACAAAATTACAACATTTGGAGATCATAAATTCTCACTGGAGTAAGAATGGTAAAAAACATCAGTTGTCGTTCCTTAATTCTTTAGACAACAGCATTATGCGTGAATACAAAGTATTAGTGCCGTTAGCAAATTTAATTTACGTAACCGCCCCTACTACCATTGATATGGTTCAAATTTGTGGTTAAAGAAATAGTGTGGTCCACATCACTAGTGGGAATGTGTATAGCTGGAAAACGTGAATTTAGAAATTGGTAAGGACCTGACTTAATATCATGGAGTCCAAATTTCAGTTTTGTAATGTTAGAATTGTCCACAATAATAAGAGTATTCACTATTTCAGTCCACACTAACGAAGGTAAAGATGCGAATAAATAGAAGCTAGCTTATTTGATGTGGGTTCAGGAACCCATTTGGGCCACACCATACATTGTGAAGGAGTCAAAATTTTAGTTATCTTCTCTAATGTGGTGCATATTAATAATGGAATAAGGTACACTATTAATCATGCAAACGGTGTGACACAACATATTCACATCATGAACAAAACTATCTCTTTCCATCTTTTAAAAAATAAAAACATGATTGAAGTCCACAAGACTTACCGGCAATAAGTCCTACATTTGTGACATTGTACACAATTCTTGGGTTTGCCATAACATATTCGTAGGAAAGGTAAGAGGGCTCAACTATCACCACTGGAGCTGGGGCTCTGTTTCACAAAAACGACAAAACATAAAAATTAGTCACATTTCAAAATATATCAACTTTTGATTCACGGGTGTAGTTTAAAAAACGTCGTTTTGGGTCATTCAATCATAATCCTTCCTTTAGACGAAAACAACTGGTAACACAATCGTTTCAAGAGAGGGGTGATAAATTCCCCTGAAGCAATTTTCTATCAAACTTCATACCTTGTAGAGAAGGCCAAGGTGAGTGTGATTGTGTCCTCCTCCACAAAAGTGGTAGGAACCGCAGTAAAAGAAACAGTAACCAGTTGACGTTTTAAAAATAAAGGGACGATTTGATTAGTCCCATCCGCATATTTCACCTATAAAAAAAACCAATTATCTTGAATAAGTTAAATATTCCACGAGATTGAGTCCAATATCCGATTCCTTCAACACTCCCCATTTCCCTTTGTCCCATTACTCTAAGATTCCTATTCTCTCCCCTTCTTTCCCTCTCCCCTCTCTACCCATTCCACATTTATCAACTGATTTCCCCTCCACTTCTCTTCATCTCAATTCCCTTACGAGCATTTCTTACCCTTCTTCCTCTTAGCCGTTGGCGTTTTCAAATGCTCACTGTGAACGACTTTACAAGCCCAATCACATTTTAACTGTTTTATTTTTTTTACCTCCCAAGAACCTAATTTCTTCGATTTAGAGTTTCTTGGACCTACGCGCTCGATAAATTTCTTTATGCTTCACATAATATGGATTGCTTGCTTTGTCGGATCACTATTTTCTCCTATTTAACCCTGCCAATAAACACAAACTTTCTCAATCCAGTTTTCTCTGTATATCACAGCGTTCAACTGTCTTGGTCCACATCTCCAATGACATACAGAAATAGTGTGGTACAAAGGAGATAGTGAGTGAAAGCGATATAGATAATAGACAAGGGTGGAAAAAAAGTTTAACATCCACACATACCTTGGAGGCTGTTCCATGATTAGGCGCGGACCCCTTAATAATATAAAGCCCGTTAGCAAACCCCGTAAACGTCACTGTCCCATTAGAAGGTGAAACCTGACTCGCAATTACTGTCCCGTCAGAATCTGTGAGGGAGACAGTGGCTCCAGCCAATAAAGGTAAGCCGTCAGCAAAATAAGTATACTCGTCCTGAACTTGAACAATAAAAACTGAACTTCCTGGGGTCGAATTGGTCACAACTGTAATTTTGAGTGGAATTTGAAAAGATAGGAAACCGGAGCCCACATTGAGAGATGCCACAAAAACGCGGCCAAGCAGAGCAGTTTCTGGAATTGCTCCTAGAACTGTGACAGATGTCACACCTCCGGATGGAATGGGAGCGAGAGGTGAAGGTGTGGCGAGAGCGAAAATGGAACTTGCGGGGGTAATAGAAAGTGGAATAGTTGGTGAATACCCGAGTAAAGCGACATTGGAAATAGAGACGTCGAAAGTTAAAACTGTACCAGCGACACCAGAGTCAGATAGATACAAAGGACTCGCAGACACTTGGAGAGAAGGGGCCTCGACTTTCACCGAAAAAGAAAGAGAGGCGTTTGTACCCTCGTTAGAACTGAAAAATAAAGTTGTCGCTTGGGGACCCAAGGATTGTGAAGTTTGACCAGGAATTAATGTGAAATTAACATTTGTTGATTCACCTGCTCCCAATGCGGATTTTTCAATGGAGGTTGTGGCGAGAATTCCAGACCCTTGAGGCATTCTCACAGTAACTGTGACACCTGTCACATCCAAACCTCCAGTGTTTGAGATAGTGGCAAAACTTGATATAACAGAAGTGAAATTAGTTGGAATCTTCAGAAGAAACCCGGATCCTTCGTACTGGACAGTTGGAGAGGCGAATTTGGCAAACAAGCCTAGAAAATTAAAGGTGTCTTGCGGAACACTATTCTGTGCAGGGTAACTCGAATCACTCGGGTGTCCGGAAAAGACATTAAATGTTCCTGCCATTGTTGTGATAGGGTCGAAACTCCCTTGAAATTTTCCGTCTGTATCCGTAGTGATCGTTGAGATCACGTTTTGTAGTTCGTTGTTCGATGAAGTTATAAAAATGTTTACTGGCGATCCGATCGGCACTGTGCGAATTGGTGAGACTGGAGAAGCTGTACCGAGAAACGATATCCGTTGAGCATACGGAAAAAGACGAGTTGTACCTTGAATCCTTACCGTAGCTGTGTAGGGAAGTGGAACCACAACTTGCCACGTGTAAACATCAGAACCTATGGAATTTACTGCGACAACTACAACCGGTACAGCTTGTCCTGCACTGGCTACAACCCTCCAGGAAATGACACCTGTCAAATCATCGATTGTCATTCCTAATGGGGCAGAATTAAGTCTCCATTGAATGGGAGCTGTCCCACTTTCTATTTTTGGGGAAATGGTATAATTTGTGCCAGATGAAACAGTTATAGTGGTGTCCCTTCCAGGAATCCCTAATGTGGAAATAACTGGAGGAATCAATTGAACACTACAATCGTCCGAGTAAAAAGTTGGGGAACAAATACAAACTCCTGCGCTACAAACTCCTTTTCCAGAACAGGAAGGAGCTCCCGGACAAGGTCCATAGTACTTTAAACGGTTAGAAGCAAATATGTCATACCTCTGCCCTTGAAAAAGTGCCGAAATTCCAACAGTAACCGAATTTCCCGCGGTTCCGCTCGTAAAATTGCATATAAGAGAGTTGAAAGAAACAAAAGTCGCTTGTCGTAGTTGTACCCCATTGGCAAGACACATATAAGTTGTAGTGGAATAAAATCCACTACCAATTATGGTGATGGGTCCTCCACTAGTGAAAATAGAAGGGGGAGAGAAACCCAAAACGGAGAATAGGATAGGGGGGGGAGAGGGGGAGGACAGGGATGGACGGTGGAGATGGCGGAGGAGAAGGAGGTGGACTTGGAGGAGGAGGTCGTGGAGGAGGTGATGGTGGAGGATTCGGGGGAGGAGGGAAAGGAGGTGGACGTGGGGGCGGAGACGGAGGAGGGCGAGGAGGAGAGAGAGGGGGAGGCCTTGGAGGAGGAGGTCTAGGAGGAGGTGACGGGGGAGGACTTGGTGGTGGACTGGGAGGTGGTGGATACGCTTGAAAAAACAAACACGTGGGGGTAAAAAATAGTAATTTTTTAGTATCCTTTGGTCAAACCATCTATATGTTCGTCAGAATTAATCTACATAAGAATAATTATTTTCTATTTGGCATCCACACAAAAGTTAAAAGTGAGTAAATTTTCAGACAATGAAAAATCCTATCAAAGACATGACATGTTCAACAAAATTGGAAAGATGTCAATCAATGCACAATAAGGATACAAGGCACAGCTGGCAATTAGATGGATTGGAAGTAAGAAAAACTAAGCGCTCGTATAAAAGGTTAAGTAATACGCTGCAAAAATTCGGACACAAGAGAAAATGTTAGATATCATGAAAACTTTAGATGGATACGAGAGGAAGGGAGAGCGTGAATCTCTTAATGTTGGAAGGAAAGGTAAAAAACATGCTGCGTAAACTTTTGTACAATAGATATTCCAACAAAGGCACGTGAATTCCAGGTTTGAACTGACTGCATTAATGCATTGGTATTGTGTTTGTTTACATGATAGTTGGAACAAATTATGAAAAGAAAAGAACTTCCATTATAGAAACCCAAAAATTTGAAGAGGAAAAAAACCGTTGGAAAAATAGGTTTTTGACAGAAAGAATCTATTGCTGGTCAATGAGGACGCCCATATTGCTGAACGAAAATTCTTACCTGGCCACCAACTAATAAAGCTCCAGCTCTGAATCTCGTGCAAGTCAGAACATCCTCCTGTTGCTGCCGTGAATCCAACATATGCTGACGTCACCAAGCCACAAGTAGAACAATAGGATGGTCGTAAAAGATCGCAAAGTGCACTTTCGTAAACAAATAAAGGGGTTGAAGGTTTTTCACCCAAACTTAAATAGACCTTCCAAATGTGTGATTCCCCATCGTATTCCACCCAAGCGTATAAAGTTTCCCCAAAATTACTGAGAAGTGATGCCACCACAGGGTTCCATGAGGTCCCTTCAAAAGACTTCCGTATTGCGACAAAAGGACTTCCTGGTTCTCCAGGATTAGTGAACGTGTCAAATGCCACAGCAACACTTCCAACTTTAGAGGGATCGTCATATCCATACCCAAGTGAACCCCCATAATACTGTCCGAATTTATTGACGTCCCCATTGGAAGCAAGGAGAACTAAGGCGAAACCATCCGCGTGGCAGTGGCAGCATCGGCTCTGACCAATTTTAAAAGAAAAATTGGTCTCAAATGAGGCTTCTTGGCACGAATTATCTGATCTATCCCACAAAAGCTCAACAGGATATGGATAGAAAAACTGTCCAGCTTTCCCATATTCGTCGGGTGTGAGTGCAATTGAAGGGGGGTTGAGGACCGCATCACGTTGGATAATGAGAGGAATGGATTGATTAAAACTGGTGTAAGAGAAGCTTAAACGGGTTGATAGACCTGGAAAAAATAAAATAAAATAGTTATTGGAGATATTCCAATCGCATCTGCTTTACTCCCTATTTCATGTCTAGATAAATAATAGAGAACACATTTCAAAAATTTACTTTACGAGTTATGTGAATTTTTTTGATAAACATTGATTTATTGTCTTGTTATAAACGTAGATAGTAGTTGCACCGAAACCTCTGTCAAATGCTTTCAATGCATTCCTTGAAATGTGTCAAAATATGAGCGGAATAATATGGACTGTAAATGATGGACCTACCCCTCTAGTAAAATGCAGGGCAGTTTGGCAAGTGGCTGGTATTCTTGCAAAAAAATTGCTCTAAGAATAGTTTTGTGCAGTAAATAAACAATGTCATTTGCATTGATTTCTACTTTAAATATTGAGTGTTAATGAAAATGTTCCACCCCACCTTACAGTATTGTAGTTCTCTTTGGGGAATGTAAACAAACATACCTCCAGAGGGACCAATCAACACTATGATGGTCACCACATCTATAGTCATGTGATGAACTAGATATAATTTAGGACTTGATCTGGTTGTTAACTTGTTGACTTATGTCAACAAACTACACGGTATCACTATATGGTTGACGACTATGGTTGCCACCACTTCACAACAAAGTGTCTAATTACCTGTGTAAGTGTTAACATTTCCAAAATCTTGGAGTCAATGTGAGACAATCGCATAAGCAAAAAGTGGGCAGGACAAGGCTCAAAGTCAGGACCTTTGACCCGGATGTATGTTTTGGTAGGTGTAGCGTGTTTGGTGTATCTATGTCATTTGTGAATATTAGAGAACATATGTTGCTGCAGTAATGCCTTGTGCAGTAAAGTAGTGGTTAAAATCATAACCAAAATCAGTTGTTGGTTTAGTGTATTGATATTGGGTCGACAATTGTGTAATTTCTGGTGAAAAGTTTTATGAGAGAATATTTGCTTTCCCTTGAACTTTTTTTATTGCTGCGCACCCTGATCCTATCAACATTATAGTGACGAATGTCGAACATACCTCCGACGAGACCCGTCAGTGCCCTCCTGTTCACCACATTTATGCCCAACGTAGTTTTGAGCGTTGTGTTCTGCACCACATCTGTGCCCAACGCAGATTTGGGTGAACACACCCGTGTTTCAAGAAAGTATGTAAAGGCGAGACAGCTTGTCACGCTGTTGCAAAGGTCACAACATTCTCCAAAGGATGTCACGTCAAGAGAGTAGCCCTCGATGTCGTATCCACGAATCTCCCATCCTTCTTGAATTTTACAGGTCCTAACTGACACTGACAAGGCAAGTGGAGGAAAAAAAGCATTTGGTTGCCCGAAGCTTACATTAAACAGAAGATAAACAGATGAATTACAAAATGCCCAACTTTATAAAGGTTTGGGTTTTCACTTGATGTTGTCTATAGTTGCCAATTTTGCAATGAAAACAATAAGAGGATTAACCTCACCTAAAAGTATATAGCAATCATGGATTTGGTTTAGAAACGTCACACACAATTCTCAAAGTAACATAGCCACATAACTCTACATTTGCAAAATATTTAGCGCTTTTCAAATGAGTATTAGAAAGCAAATACTCTCAACGACTTTCTTCTGATAAGATTCATTAATACGGGCCACAATTATCCGGTTTTTAAGTGCACAAACAAAATTATTTAGGGAAAAAATATTTGATGCGTAAAATTCCCAAAGACGAGTTTGTATAATGACATGGTAAGATCGTCGAAAAAATATAGGTTTTTCTTGAAAAGAGAAACAATGTCTCATTCTATGTTCATTGTCACAAAAAGGTGAAAAGATTATCCATCGAAACCTAAACATTCTCAAACTGAAAAAGGATAAATAAAACAAGAGTTGTGGCTCTGAAAAAATGTTTCACAATTAATAAATAAAAGTCACAATTTCGGCTTGGTAGCAACAGGCAAAAACTGCCGGGCAGATTTATGAAATTACAAATCCACCGATTTGTTTACACCTATTCTGTTATAAATGTGATTTCGGATTTGATGATGATGATATACATATATGCATATGTGTCAAGCTGAGGAAAAATAAAATCAATAGCCTACACGATTGCCCTTGATACTATTTTCGTAGATCAACATCTTTCGGGCACCATTAGAAAAACTCCATTTCCCACAACAATTTATTTTGTTGAGACCCAATTGTAATTTTGCTCAAAAAAGCCGTGTCAAAGCCACAGGGAGTCCTCATTTTCGCACACATTTTGTCCAAACGAAGTACAATTTTCGATTCAGATCTCACACGTGCGTACTGTACGATGTTTCCTTCAGAAACGGTACGGATATTGTACGGACATACCGACGAGTTTGGACGTTACGGCGTGCAAAATGAGCTGCAGCTGGAGCCATCGAACCGACATCGCGCTCGTCTTTCTGAAAAAGACAACAGCTAAAGACGAATAGGCACTGGGGAAAGCACTACCTTTTACGTCCTAGGAATAAAAAGTATCCTCACTATCTTGGTGCTGTTTGGAAATGTTTGGTAAATGTCGAGGGAATGTTTTCGGGAACATTCTATCGGAATTGCGTCACTTCTTCTCGAAGATTCGACCAATATTAACAACGTAACGGATTCAATCGAGTCGTCGAATTACAAAATCCGTACACCATCCGTATAAGATTGGTTCAGAACATTGAATCCAGTCACCGACTCAACCGACACAAGATTTACAAACATTTCGTTAGAACCTGCCCGTAAAACTTGTTCCGTACATTAATAACTGGCAGTACAGTGCAGTAATTAACTTTCCATTTGGTCATCCCCACTAAATGTGTCCCTGCGTGCGGATTTTGTTTTGGGTCGTACAACGCGTGCTTGCTTCTAGAGTGTGACAGCTTCAGTGGGTTTCTATTTTTGGATTTTGGAATCGGGCCAAACAAACCGTACATTTCCATGTACGGTCCAACAAAATTCAAGAGCATGGGCAAACTAGAAGCTTCATAGGACGTACGGAAGGGTTGCTCTTGTCCGATGGTACATGGTTCTTGACACGTGGAAGGTTGCAAGGCTGTCTAGCGTTCACTTATTTTTGTTATTTACGTGGCAAGGTTCTAACGGATCTGTAGAGCTCACTATCGTACGGGTTGTAAATTTCAGATTCGCACCATGTGAAAGGAAATGTTGGACGCCACGTCACCATGTTTAAATGCATTTTGTACAAATAATTCCTGAGTGTTCAGTTTTCCCTGCTGACACGACGCCATTCAGTACGGAATCATATCCAGCGAGTCCTGGATAATTTGTCGTTTAGCAAGGCTTAAAATAATTTATGAGCGGCTAGGCGCAGCGCAATCCAGCGAGGCACAGTACAATCCACAGCTGACAAAAAGAGAATGCAAAAGACCACATAAAATTGAGGTGAATTTGAAAAAGAGACAAAATGAAAAGGGAATTGCTAATCGCAGAAACATTTTTTGCTGCGCGCAGGTAGCTGCGTCAGCTTGTCAAAAATTGTACATTTTAAGTACAGATTAGTACAAGTTACGTACCTTTGAGTTTATGCTTGACGGTCAATCCGTCGAACAACTTTGACTTGCAAAAAAATATTGATAACGACCGGTTAAAAAATTGTCGCGTTTTTGAACGACGACCGTCATAAAACAGTTCACACGGCCGGCGCAGGTTTACGGTTACAAAACTGCGGCAACCACATGTAAATAAAATGGCTGCGCGCGCAGGTACTGTACTTTCTCACTTTACGTGAGCTCCACTTGATCAACTTTGGATGTGTTGATACGTTTGGCAGCGTACGGAAAAAGTTGTGTTCTTCGGTTGATGTCGGTGCACCTACGCTGTTGTCGGTGCACTAGGTTAGGAACGCGGACAAACGGGTCCAAACTATTAATAGCAAACGCGAACTTTTGCGAAGTTTTGTGCGGCGTTTCTGCCCGTGTCAATCCGTACTAAACGCACACGTAGATGTACGGCCTCAGCCTGCGCCTTAGATTTGAGATCTGCGGTTAGCGACTTTGCCGCGCATGGTAAATGCGCACGAAAATAATAAAATGCGCACATAAAGGCAAAATAAAGTACGCACTTAAAGGACAATATTCTTCCGTGACGATGCGCGTTTTTATCATTTAGTTTCATCGATATTTATACGAGGGTACATTTTCTTATTTTGTATGAAGTTTACTTCGTTTCGTGCAAGTTAATTTATCAATATGACGTCGTCCTTTAATTTGTGTCTAAGGGTGTGTCTCCATGTACTTGTAACTTAGAGGAATTACTTTGTTTTTTAGCGCAGATCCGGCGGACCCGGATTTCAAGTGTCTCTATGTGTAAAACCGAAATTGTTACTTAAGGGTGTGACGATTGTATACGCTGACAATGCCCATGACGGCTGTCACCGTCTACAATCTGTGATGACACACGTTATTTTCCGTAACTGCTTGTGACGTCGCGTGACTTTTCATGACATTGTACACCTACCGCCCTCCAACCTGTGCCGTTTGACGGTTGAAGGAGATACGCCTTGCCTTTGCGTCTATTGTTGAGTAGACTTGAAATGGCATCGGAACCTTGAGACCCCTGCAAAAAAAAAATCCGTACCGGATGGAAACAGACAAAACAAAACAAACTGTGTACTTCTCTTTGTCGTATTAAATAAAAACGGACAAAACATAGCGAATCCTGTACATTTCCACGTCGCTTGAAATTGTTTGGAAATTTACGACACGTGCGAATATATGTTCCTATTTGTTTATAGAAAATCCCTAATCTTAAAACACATCGCGCACGTGTTTTAAACATAAGGTTGAAGATGACGTTTTTTGTCGTCGAAGTGGGTCGAAAAACACAAGACGACAGATTTTCGTACATCCTAAGATCGAGGATGACGCAAATTGTACTCTACAAATTTGCTATTTCTTCGTACGGTCGGAACTTAGGCAGTACGGCGCTAAGTTTTAGAGGAAAACGACAGAAAAAAACCCTTACTTAGATACATGGAGACACACCCTTATTCGACGGTTAAGGGATCTTGACTTTCGATTGGCGTCTTCGAAAGGATTCCAGTCATGTGTGCACGGAGGAAATCTGATTTAATTGGCAAAAATAACATTGACGCTAATAACGATACACGGTGTACTGTGCTCCCGTATTGAACATCAAGGCAAGGCTCCCGATTTACATCACTTTTGTCACAAAATTTTCCAGTTTTCCAATTTACAAATTGATGACGTAAGCGCTAAAGTAGAGTGCTCTGGATGCCCTGAATATTTTCAGGTGCCATGGCGTCGCCCACCTTCGCTGTAAGATGCTACTAGCGAAACGCGAGCTTCAAGAATGACGTCACTCCTGTCCCTGGGAGTGACACGCTGTCATGTGCTGACGCCAAGACTGTCGGTGCACGCGATGTCCTCACGGTCCAAGAATCGCCGTCAAGAGGCAGTAAAGCCAGGCAGTACGGACGAGGATGCATCCATAGCTTCTGCGTACGCACGTGTGACCGATACAGGAGCAGTGTCTGTGGCTATTCGGTGTAAACCTGGAGCTAAACGTGCCGCCATAACTGGTAGGCTTGCTGGTTGCGTGATGCAAGGCTCTGGCTTTTCGGGAGGTGACATGTGTTGCATTCAAAGAGTGATGCAGCATTTGAGCATTTTTTAGCTTCTTCTTCTCATGTGAAAGAAAAAATCTTGGATCCTAATTCTTTCTCCATGACTCTGAGTGATTCGGATGTTTTTGAACTCTCAGCGTTACTCAGAGATTCTGGAGCTAGTGAGTTTTGCTTCCGAGCTACTGCCTGTCAGACAATCATAGTCTTACCACATCACAGTCTTGCAAACTCCGATATCTCAGTTGCTGTAACTGAGATACTGGAGTTTGTGTCGATGTTATGCTCTATGTATTGCTTCGCCTAATGGCTGTAACATGTCAAATAGACGAGGTGTGTGCAGATATTGGAGATATGGTCGGGGTTGCCATTAATGCGCCTCCTCGTGACGGGGAAGCAAACGAAGCTGTTCTGGATTATATTGCTGAGGTTTGTCCCTCAGTTTTGAGGTTCATTACTCTGTCATTTCACTTCATTTTTCTGTTTCCATATCGGGGCTCTTTTTTTCATCTGCTCTAGTGCTGGTCTAACTCCAACAAGTATGGTTATGTGCCTCCAAGGGCTAGCAATCCAATATGTCAAAGGACTTCGGATCCTGTGGCTTCATTTGTTAATATTTATGGTGTTTGGCCTAAACTGTAACGCAGGTAGTGGGTGTGAAGAAACGGCAAGTTTCACTACTTCAAGGATCCAAATCACGGGAAAAGGTGCTATTGATTGAGGGTTCTTCCCGAGAGAGTATACATGAAGCACTGGAAGCTGCGTTCCTTGGACCAAAAAAATAATGTCATTTTGTGTATTCCGGGATGCAGGGATATAGTTCTCTTCTCTTTCAATGATCATCCACTTCAAGCATGGATATCAAACTGAAGCTGTGTCAATAAGTGTCAGAGTCATTAAACGTTAGATTTGCACACCTTGTATATAATTCAAATGTCGACTTTAAGGTGTTGGAATCATATTTCTTTTTTCCACCACCTTTTTCCAACATTTTCCTTTTTCAATTTGGACGAACCAGGCTTAGTGTTACTGCTCATCGTGACTTAAAAGGCATGTCATGAGAATCAATCACAAATTTGTAGGAACAAATTCCACTATTTCATAGCCTTAGCCATTTGCAGAGGCAGTTTGAAGCAATTAATAATTGGTAGTGTTCTCGAAAAAAATCTTAGGCCCTCTCGTCTGTCCATAAAAGTTTAATTAGTACAAATCTTTAAGAACATTTTAAGACAATTTTCCCATTACAGGCGCTGTATTTGAGAAAACCCGTCAAGCTGTGAAATCACTTTATCAACTAAAAGAACAATTGAAGCATGTTCAGAAAAACAAGAACCCCCAAAAATTGCCTTTCAGAGATTCTAAGAAATATTTTATTCGATTAAAATGTTTGAAAAATCCAGTATTGGTCTTTCCTTTGGATTCAGCTGGACTCATCCTAGAACATGAGAATGCCACATGAGCTTGTTTTTGTATCTCTAAATAATGAATATGACGGTACAGGACTCTCTTGAGCACTTGGCCCTAAAAAGAATATGCTATCTTTTAGTCTAGTCATAATTTGACGACTATATTTGGCCATATTTATATAATCATTAGTATTTCTAATGGTAGTGTCTTCGATATGATATCACCTAATACCAGTCTGTTATAAAAAAGTATCATGTCAGCATCAGGAACGTTACACAATGGGTGTCGCAATAAAATACATAAAATTAACTAGAGGTTGATCCAACTTATTGAACGTTAAGCTCACAAATTAAGCCAATACCGGTATATTCCATCAAGACAAAGAGTACTTCTGCAGTCCCTGACGAACTGATTCAAGACACACACCAGTATCGTCCACCAGGATACATGTCACACCCAGCGTTTTAATCTGCAGTTAAAACATAAAAACCAAGTTAGAAAAAGCTTCGTAAACGTTCGTATCCGGACGTCCAACACACAATTTCCAACTTCACAAGGCAATACAAGTAAAGCACTTTTCAAATGCTAAATGATTAACAAACAGTCAAGACATATTGCATAAACTGAGGCGGATAACTTGATCCATAAAATGAACAAAAGAAAACGAATGTGGAGAGTGGGCTCTTCGCATTGTACCGTCCGTGTATTTCGCTCCTCGTCATCAAAGAAAAGCATCTCAGTGTATGGCACACCAGTTTTTTTTTGAATGGCTGCAAAATGCTCTGTTTTATGTGTATGTGTGGGATACATTTCCTGCAACCACAAGAAATAAAACACATCTGTGAAGCGAGTCTGAAAAGAGTGAGCTGATTGAGTACTCAGAAGAAAATGAATGGCTCATTACAAAATTCAACATAGAATGAAGGGCATCACAACACATGTTGTCGCTCAAAAAGAAATGTTTCGCTGACATCAAAGTCTCTGAGGAAAGAGATTCCAGGATCAGAACTTATATGCACCATACAGCACCAGTTGTGTACACCCACTCTCATTCTGCCGTAATTTTCTAGAGTATACTGCAGTAGATGAGCAAACTCGATAAAATGGAAATATGTGGGTTGCAAATATGCCCTTTTTGGCAATGTGATCAGATATGACATAGAGGTAGCTATAACATATTGTAAAAACATCAAACACTTCCAAAGACACCTTGAGAAAAACTCCATGGTTGGCGATTTGTACCTTAATTGGGAAAATATCGCTTATCCCAAGAGTATTCAAGAACGATTGTGCAATATCAGGAGTCTCTGTCCGTGAAGCTAAGGCCATTGGTACTCCGGCTTGTTGCAACGCTCCGATCACACCCATCACCTCCGGGAAAAGCCATGGTTTTGAACTCATTGACATGCAATCACTGCAATAACATAGAAATTTCTGTCAGCATGTGCGATGTGAGCATGGTTAAGATGGATTTCAAATAAATCAATAAGCTCAATTTGAATTCGTGTTAAGTCCAATCAACATTACCCGGCACATTATGGACAAAATTTGCTTGATGGCTATTCATGCATTAAGGAACCTCGTTTTCCTTTTCAAAAGAAAGCAGATTTATCTTCCATTCTAAGAAATTACCAGCGCATTAAACCACATAGCTGTCTAAGGCTGACAATCAAACAAGATTTATTTCTGCTAGTTGCCACTGATGATTTCTTCCATGAATCCACGTAATATTTTTAACAAGTTAAAATCGTCACCGCAACAAGTAGCCATGTGGACCGGGAAGCATTCATAGGCTTAGCTGTAGAGCATGCTATGATTGCTACATTACTTTCAAGAAATCTTAATTTGCATATACCGTACTTCGCAACAGTGCTCAACCTCATTAATACCAAATTGAACAACAAACCCAAACACCTCTGAGTTCTCTCAACTTGAGAATTGAAGCAAGTCAGCTACGTCAGAAACGCACAGCACTTCCATTCCCTGAAAATAAGCCTTCAACTATCTACAAATACACAAAATTAAGCTCACAGCTTCACATCAAGCTTTAAATTGCAGAATCACAATTTCGCACAATTAAGAAATCACAATTTCGCACAATTAAGAAATCACATAGATTCAACGTAACAGTAAACGGGAAGGAAATGTGATACTACTAAAGTGAATGCGCAACAATAAATTGTCCAAAAGTAAAGCATTCAATAGATGAAATGCACAGTAAGGTGGCTTCGCGGTAAGGTGGTTTTATTAAGAAACATTATAACAGTAAAAAATAAAAATAAATACGTGAATGGACAAACCGCTAGCGCCCACAAAATTGAGGAACTCATGCATGTCGATAGCAACAAAATATATATCGAGCTAAGTACAATGTCACCACGATGGATGATCCACACTATTTGAAAAGTTTGATGGTCTTTGAGTAAATTAGCTGCGTCTGTTTAATGCAAAACAGAAATCGGCACAAAATGCACCACCTTTGAGGGAATTGTGCCAGCAACGAAGTAAAATATAATTGGTGTCAATGACACTATATCAGCGTCCCTATCTTTTACCCTTTGAACGTAAAACAGTGTCAACGACACTAATTGTCCTTTTCTTACCGCTAATTCTTTAACAGTTTAAAACCAGCCACGTCATTTGGAACTAAATAAAAAAAAAAAATAGCACTAACATAAAACCCACGGTAATGATTCCTTTACAATAATAACAATACACGTTAATAGCCTTCATAACGACATTACAAGCTTGCCACCACAAATCACGCGATAGCAGTGAATGATTTATCTTCCAATCAGTAGCTATATACTTTTTTTCAGCCCATAATCATTTGTTTCCTTTGTCAATTTTTTAAAAGGAAGACGATTTTCAAAGGTTCTCACCCATTCAAAAAAGAGGGATGACTATCCAGATTTCATGGTACGTACTCACTGAAATCCTGTTTAACTACCAATCTGCGATGCTTCAGCACACATGTCCCAGGCAACTATGTCCAAAATAAATAACGTAAAAGTTACAAAATAATAAATACTGTGTGATCCACAAAGTTCCCATATTTTGCTCATAATTTATGAAAAAAATAAACAGAAATTCAGCGACTTTTTTTTCCGTTTTCGCACAATTAAGCACACAATTTCCACTATGAAAATTCTCACACGGTTGAGGACTATGCGCTGAATTCCTGAGCGTGTTTTTCATAGCCCCAAACGTTCATGGAGGTTAAAAATTTCATGAAAGTTCATAAAAAATCTAATAAAAAATATATTTTTTAATAGCACATCAACTTCTGATGATGTCACATGTTGCTCCTGTCGACCTAAACGGTTTGAATCAAGGCCAATTGACATAACTGATAAGTATCAAGAGTGATTCATATTAGAATCATAGAAAACACATGACTGTCATGCATTTGAATGCCAAACAGGTCAATGAATCTCACCAATAAAATGGCCACAAGGTATAATCTAAATCGAAAACCACCAAACTTGGCAAACCGCGGCCTTGAACGGCAATTTTGCCCAATATGGCAGCCATTCGGTTACTCTTCCCTGACATTTTTACAAACCCTTGATCCTCCACGGAGTTCAGTCCACAAGTCACGACTCTTCCTAGAAATTTCCCGAATCCAGACGTCGTTTGATAACAATTCGAAGAAACTCCTTTCATGCCCCGCTTTCCCGGAATAATGCGCCCAGGTAACCTGCAACTCCTGGCTACTGTCAGAGAAGTTAAGTAATCCTGTACAGGAAACCCTAATTTTGCTTCTGCAGTTGTTGTCAGCTGTCCTGCTGGTACTAGTTCTGCAGTGAGAGGAAGGGACGAAAAGGAGGAAAGGAGGAAAGGCATAAGTGATGCTGAACTCCGAGCGGAAGCTACAGTGCCGTACAGTTGGTTTGCTTATTCTGCAAGCAACGCGTGGACACGTGGAGGTGTCTGTCCAAACTCTAATTCTCGGAAAGAGTGAAACTCTAAAGATTGTCGCTTGGAACTTTACCGATTCGAATGTGCGTCATCTCTGTCAGTAGGTAACGCGTATACGACAGCCATAGTTTTGAAACCTTAGATATGCGAAATTTTAAATTTGGTTTATTCTTATTACGTATTCTAATGGTTACTTCACTTTACTTTGAGGATAATAATTAATAAACGTGATGTACGGATGTTGTACATATAGAGTCAGGAGTAAGTTTAGGGGAAGGTACACTGGAAATCGCTATTTATTTATGGCATAGTTCAAAAGTAGGCGTTTTTATGGTAGGCGTTTGGTAGGCGCACAAAACTTGGCACAAAACTCGCGCAGATGAGGCATACAGTCTTAAGGGCATATTGTATGTTTTGCGTACAATAGGCATATTGTATGGGCGTACGGTCACCTACTTTTGAACTATGATTTATGCGAAGTTCCATCGGGCGGCTCCTTTCATTGTACGGTCACTGGCTATAGTATTTTTGACGAGCGGCTATCGCGTACTGTCTGTAAACAAGCTATCACATACGTGTACTAATTTGAGTGGTACCACGTACATTAAGATCAGATTTTATTAATAGTCAAAGATCCTCAAAACCAGCGAAATTTAATGTAAAGTCTTAAAATCTTCATTTGCGTTCCATGTACTTGCATACAATTGCTGCATTCACACAGGGAATGAATGATGAATGAGATGAGGAAACGAATCATCCCGCACCATTCATTTCGCAAAAAAACAAAAAACAGAGGCGCCAAAATGACCAACCGCCTGGCTGTCAACCTTTTTGGAGCGTAGCTACGGACAAAAAGTACAATTTGGAGCGTAGCAAAGGACAAAATATACGGTCAAGTGCGTCAAAACTTGACAACTGTGGTAAGTCATCTTCTTTTCCGCAAACCCTTTTCGGAATGCAAAAATCCGACTTTGAAAAAACATGAAGTCGCTTTTCGAATGATTCATTCGTACTGTACGAAATTTTGTAAAATGGTAACCCATAAACGAATAGCCAATCAAAATGGTCTAAAATATAACGCAAAAAAATGTAAACTTCATTTTTTTTTGTAACTTTCACGAAACGTCCTCCCCCCTATTACCTCCTGCAGGGACGGGCTTTCCTCGCCCACCTTCTAATGCCTCCCATCTCCCATTTTACTCCCGTCTGAACCTCCTTCCCTCTGTCCCTCCCTCCCCATCTGCCCCCCCTCCCTCCCCCCCTCCCTCCCAATCTGCCCTCCCTCCCTCCATCCCTCCCTCCCAATCTGCCCTCCCTCCCTCCCTCTTTCACTCCCTCACTTTCTCCCTCCCTCTCTCTCACTCACCCTCTTCTGTCTCACCCTCCCTCCCTCCCTCCCTCTCCTCTAATTTACCCTCCCTCCCTCCTTTTATCCCTCCCTCCCTCCCAGTTTGCCCTCTCTCCCTCCCAATCTGCTAACAGTGAAACACGGTGTTGAAGCAATAGTGGTTAAGAAGAATCAAAGTCTATTGTAGTGAAATAGTGACATTCAATTCAACTAAGGGTTAAAAAAATCCCATTTTCACCGTCATTTTATTTGGTCGATTCATGTTTTTTTCCCAACTTTCTTTTTATTTTATTTTGTCATTTGTTTCGTTTGGTTCTCCTGAAAATCCTCTTGTCGCCAATATTTTTCCGGATGGTGGTTGTGTTTGGGACGATAGACAAGAAAAAAAGTTTTGTTCTGGATATCGATATTGTGGGGATGTTCTTGGAGGTCCTACTGTTGCCGTACGGTTTGTCCTTAACCGAGATTTGACTTCTAGTCGAGTTCCTGGCAAGGAAAACGGAGCCCCGTGGTATATGGCGCTGTCCTTTTGGAGCCCTACGGCTGTGGTTTTAACCCACACCAAAACTAGCGTGGATGAAAAAAGTTTCCAGGATAACCTTTTGGAATCTTACATTTGGTTGAGAAAGCATTATACAAACACTCTCGTGATTTACAGAAGTAATCCTAATGGTGAGAATTTTTTTTTTTAAAGGTTATCTTGGATATTTGAATAATTTTTGTAGGTGTTTTTCAGGTTCTTGTCAGGTCTTCAAAATGATGGTGTATTTTAATGCCTCAACAGAAGGTGACAAAAAATACCTGTTTACGGCCCCAAAGAAAGCCTCAAGATTTTTTTATTTTCTTTCATTAATTAACAGTAGGAACTCCTCACTAATCGTTGTGAGTACATGTTTTGCAATTAATGGTTGTTTGACACTGACGACCAAAAATATTTATTTGTTCATTCTTCACCTTCAAACATTAAAAGAGAGAGTTTAGCTCATAAATAGTTTGGACAACAATAATGGCAACGGACAGTGAGTGGTACTAAGTGACATTGCTTAAGGGCTGTCAACAAGGGGAGGGGGAGGAAACATGTCAACAAGAAACCTTAAGCACACTAAAATTCAAACTGAACTGAATTGTAATAAGGTCAAACTATTTTCATTAATCAAGCGAATCAAAGTCAAAGTTTGAAGTTCATGGAATAAATATGGTTAGAGTCTTGACCATGGTTTTCAAGTGCGGAAATTCTCGTGGAATCACACAATTCTGATCCAAATCTTACCAGTATTTTCCTTAGTGAAGTTCGCACTGAAAGTGTACAATAGCGTTTCAGTTTTTTTAACTTTCAAGTTAGGCTCTTACCACTTTTATTTAAAGACTTTATTTTAATCGTAGTCATCTCATTTCATTTTTAGAATGTTCTCCATTCGAGGTCATTCGGTAAGACAGAACCTCCATTCATTTCCTTTTTTTGTCAAAAGAAACCTAGGGAGTCTTTGGTTAAAAGATAAGACATGTATTGTAATGTTGCGAGTTTGTTTTACGTAGAAGATTTTTCTGTTTAGGTTTCTTCATCAAGCAGTACCCTAAATCAGGTGAAACTCTAATGGGAATTTGCCTTAAGTTCCCCTTGACAACACACTAAAACTTCTAAGTAATATCTCCCGTTTGTCGGTTTTTATTTTTAAACTGCCAAAAACAGCTGACTATGTTTCGAGCTGATTCCTTTTTTTATGGCTGTCACATGCTGTAAACTAGTTCTTTATTTAGAGTAAATGACAAAGCAAAAAAGAACCCCTTTTATTTTTTTTTCTCCATAAGGTGACTAGATGCATCTAACTTGAAAAGATCCATTCTGTTTCCCATTCTTCACCGGTTTCACTTGTTTCCTTTTCTCATTGTTATTACTTCGTCGATTGAATAAATGAAGTCAGACATCGTGGTTTAAATTATTGTTAAGCTTCTAAAATCACCCAAAAGTATTTAACTAGTCTCCTCTTTCCGATTTTGTTCCTAAAACTGAAAATTCACTTCAACAACCACAACAACCAGTTAAACTAAATAACCTTTCACCTAATTTCGTTTTTTTCCAGGCTATGTAAGCTGTATGACGTACGATCGACCAATCAGTGTCCCCGAAAATCCCTCTCTCCTCCCTTATGATTTCCATTGGGCGGATTTTAGACAACAAAATGATATTGCCAAAAAATATGTAAAAGAAGTTGGAGGCATATATATGGACATAGAACATTCCACATCCCTTAGATCTGATGGACATCGGGGTTTTAATGCTGCTGGAGTTCCTGATTGTCTCCATTATTGCCAACCGGGTATTACTGATACATGGACACAATTAATGTACAATTTTTTCACAGAACTTTTGTGACAACTCGTGTGTATGAAAATGCCCCAAATTTTTTGTATTTTTTTTCTTTCTAAGTTGTATTTTACTACGTTTTAAAGCATTTAAAGTTGGGATGAGTTTAAATGTAGGTTATGGAATGTGTCGTTTATATCCTGGCATCATTTTTCTTGTAGTTCTAAATGGTTTAGAAGTAGAGAAATGAGGTAGGAACCAGAAATGTAGCGAAAAAAATATAGCTAGGAAAATGAGTTTTTAAATAGAATAATTGTGGGATTAGAGTCATGGAATAGGATTTGAAAACCACATTTTGAAAATTTGCTTTTCGTTGGGGTAAAGTCCAGACATGGTGATCAGTTATGATCTTTTTTTTCAGTTTTGAATGGTTGCTTGGCAACCATTCTGGATGCAAGCAATATTTAGTTTGTGGAGCAGCCCTTATTTATTGATATCATTTAATGGCAAAATAACGAAAGCTGACCACCAAAAAAGTCTGTAACTAATGTAAGAAGCACTAATTTTTTCATCCATTCATCATTCTGTTTGTTAATTTTTTTTTTCTCCTGATCATGAAGTTAAGATAGGCTTGTAGGACTGAGATTGAATGAGAGGGGAAACTTTTTCCACTATTTATCAAGAGGGGGAGAAAGTGCGGGAGGGAGAGCTTCTTGGGTCTCCATAACTCTATTTACAGAAGAGATTAAAATCAATAAGAGATAATTGATAGAGTTTGTACGATATCAACAAATTTTCGATATAAGAGTCATTTTTTTTGTTCCATTTCTTGTGAGAGAAGCAAGACAATCTTATAAACAAATCTAAAACTGTTCAACAATGAAAAACATTTTTTAAAAACATAAACTAAAAGGTTGGAAGTGCTTAAAAATCGAACTTGTTGCAAATAATCTCGAGATGTTTGTTTGCTTTAACTTTTTGAAATCTGAAGCAAAATAAAAAAATAAATATTGAGCCCAAAAATACTTAGATTGAAAATCACAAACCACAAAAAACGAGAAAAAGGGCCTTCAACTCAAAATCAATAACACAAAATGATATATTGATTAACATTCCGTTCAACTCCAAATAATTGCCGCAATGTCTCTTCTAAATAAACTTTGTCCTTCAAACAAACCATTTCTCAAACTCGAAAAGGGTCAAATGTGGAAATTTTGAGGGCTAACATTTTGGGTAAAATTGTTTCGAGCCCGAAAGATAAAAAAAATCCCATTCTGAGAGCCAAAATTTTGACAAGAATACCTACGAGAATGGAAGTTCTGAGAACTATTCCCTAATATGTACTCTCTCTCTCTACCATCTCCTCCCTCTCTGTGTCATGTGTCTCTGTGTCTTTGCCATGTGTCCCAAACCACGAACCCAAGTCGAATAAGACGAAGCACACATATGAGACGAATTTTGCTGTCGTCTCATTGGCTCCTCAACTTGCCTAAAAGACGGATTTCGGTCCTTACCGGCTTGACTACTGATCAAGAAATGTTGACTTGTGGAGCTTCCGGGAAGCTTCTACGCAACTTTTTCCCTGGTTCCACAAATTTAGGGTTTCCGGAAATTGCGGAGGTGGTGCCAGCTGACTCGGAAAGATGTTCCCCTCGAATATTGGCTGAGGGACGTACTCGATCCAAAAGTCGTAAAACCGCATTTCCCCTACTTTTTCCGGCTTCGATGTCACGTCACTGAATTTCTTGAACTGCTTGAAAGACAAGTTTGAAAACTACCCGAGTTCGACTGAAAAAAAAAAAGGGTAGAAAAAAAGGTGCGGAAAGGTAAATCGGCAACAACAACAAAGGAAAAATGACAACAAATATATAAAAGAAATAGTTACGGAGCTGGATATAGTATATTTAGGTAGGGAGGGAGGGGAGGAGGAGAAGGAAAGGGAGAGAGAATTTAATGTTCCTCCGGAAAATAATATCGAGTAAAACCAAACGGGGCACTGATCTGTAGGACAGAGAAGGGATAGAAGGATAGAGTGAGAGGGAGAGGGGGGGAGGGGAAGGGAGGGGAGGGGGAGAAAGAGGAGGGGAAGGAGGGAGGGAGAGGAGGAGAAGGAGGGAGGGAGAGGAGGGGAAGAGGGAGGGAGAAGAGGGGAAGGAAGGAGGGAGAGAGAGGGAAAGAGGGAGGGAAGCAGGGAAGGAGGGAGAGGGAGAGAGGGAGGGCACAGAGGACTATGGAGTTTGCTTGTTTTTGTCGCCACTTTTCATTTCGGGTGCAGTTTGTTTGGTTTTTTTTTTTTTTTTAAGCGTCCCTTTTTGTTTGGGGGTCTCGAGCGGTCACCTTGAAAAAAATATATGTTGTTGTACGGGTGAAAGACGATGGCTTGGTACGCACGGATTCGAGTCATTCGGTACTTAATCGTACGACAACATGAATGGCATCGCGACGTTTTAGTTGACGTGAGATGACGTCAAGGACGATTCACGTCCAAACAAAACAAAAGGACATTCAATTCATCATCTCATTCATCATTCATTCCCTGTGTGAATGCAGCAGATGTAACTGCGTTTTCACAAATCGCGTAGTGCAAACGTCATAATGACGTGAAATTGTACATTTGTCAGATTCTGTATGTGTACCTAAAAATCGGATAATTATGACGTGAAATTGTACGTTTTCACAAACCGCGTAGTGGAAACGTCATAATGACGTGAAATTGTACGTTTGTCAGATTCTGTAAAGCGGATAATTATTACTGACTGAAACCTAAATTAGAGTTATTGATAAACTACAGTAGAGTACAACTTTGTTTTGAAAAAACGAAAAAATCTACATTGGAATGGATAACATTAATTATTTAGGGAATTGCTAATCGCAGAGACGATTTTTGTTGCGCTCAGGTATACCGCGAATCGTAATTAGAGTAAATTACTCTAATTCGGTCGCTCGAAATTTCCACTCTATCACATGAAATAGAGTAAATGATTATATTTTATTCGTTATTCTATTTAAGGTAAAGTTTAATTAGCGTTTTTAATTATAAAATCGGTTCATTTTAAATAGTGTGGAGTACGGACGACCTCATAATGTGCAAAATTGTACTTTATTGAGTAAAAAAGTACAAATAATGATTTAATACAGGCCGTTATCATGTAACTGCGTTTTAACAAACCGCGTAGTGCAAACGTCATAGTGACGATAAACTGTACGTTTTGCCAAATTCTGTACGAATACCTTATTTACAGTAGAGGATATTAGCGTGCCAAATTAGAGTACTTAAATAAATTAGAGTAAACTTCATAGTTGAAACAGCCTTATCACATAAACTAGCGTTCATTACTCTAATTGTTTTTTTTTAGTTTTTGTACTCTAATTTTTTCATTACTCTAATTACGATTCGCGGTGTAGTTGTCAGAATTGTACATTTGAAGTACAATTTTGTACAAGCTACGTACCTTTAATTTCAGATCTGACGGTCAATCCGTCGAACAACTTTGACTGGCGGATTATTGTACCGGCGGTTAAAAAAGTGTCGCGCTTGCAAACGTCGACCGTCATAAAAATAAAAAAAATCTCACGGCCGGCGCAGTTTTACTGTAACCAAACTGCGGCAGCCACATATAAATAAAATGGCTGCGCGCAGGTAGTTTATCACTTCACGTTAGCCGCAAAAATGAAATCAACTCGTTGTCACGTCCACCGTGGACGTGACGACGTGTCATTTTAGTTTCATCGATATTTATACGCGGGTAGTCGGGTACGCATTTTTATTTTGTACGAAGTTTATTTGTTTTCGTGCGAGTTTACACATGTTGTACGTCGTCCTTTAATATGTGTCCAAGTTCAATGTAACGGTTCGCGAGTTGATTTCATTTTTGCAGTAAACTGCACCGTGAATCGCTATTAGCGTAATAGAAAATATAGCGTAATGAAACAATTAGCGTACTTTACGGTAAATTATGTTTTTTCGGGTACACCATGATACTAATTTATCATGTACTCTAATTTGTAAACTGCTTTGTAAAAAATTTCGGCACGTAATATGTCCACACTAAAACATGTAGATGTACGAAATTGTTCAAATTGTACGCCGTCGCGTTTTTTTGACATCTGCGTATGCCGGAAAAATATTTACGCAATTATATATTATTATATTTTATGTACTTTTAAATTGAAAAATGTACGGTATAGTACAGATATGACATTCCGTACACCACACTATTTAAAAGAACACTAAATTACAGTTATGAACCGCATTGAGCGGGGATCCTCAAATAACGTGCAAAAACATTTAGCGTACTTTATTCTATTTGAGAATTTTCCCCAAAAAAAGGGGTACCCCAATTAGCGTCATGTACGCTAATAGCGATTCACGGTGTACAGTACACCGCCAATCGCTATTAGAGTATATAATGCCAATTCGGTGCCCTTTTTTCAAAAAAAAAAAACCTGAAATACAATTAATAACGCTATTTAAGTACGTGGACCATAATCTGCCACGTCTCAGGTACTAAATTAGAATCAATAACGCTAATTGTTTTTTGACGCTATTTAATCCTTGACTCTAATAGCGATTGGCGGTGTACTGTACCTGCGCGCAGCCATTTTATTTATATGTGGCTGCCGCAGTTTGGTTACAGTAAACCTGCGCCGGCCGTGTGATTTTTTTTTTTTTTTTATGACGGTCGACGTTTGCAAGCGCGACACTTTTTTAACCGCCGGTACAATAATCCGCCAGTCAAAGTTGTTCGACGGATTGACCGTCAGATCTGAAATTAGAGGTACGTAGCCTGTACGAAATTGTACTTCAAATGTACAATTTCTGACAACTACACCGCGAATCGTAATTAGAGTAATGAAAAAATTAGAGTAAAAAAAGAGAAAAAAATAATTACAGTAATTTACTTTAATTTATGTGATAGAACTGTTTCAAAAAGGAATTTACTCTAATTTATGCGGTGTACTCTAATTTGGGAAGCTAATATCCAGGTATTCGTACAGAATCTGAAAAAACGTACAGTTTATCGTCACTATGACGTTTGCACTACGCGGTTTGTTAAAACGCATTTACATGATAATGGCCTGTTTTAAATCATTATTTGTACTTTTTAACTTATAAAAGTACAATTTTGCACAGTCGGACGTCGTCCGTACTCCACACTATTTAAAACAAACCTATATTAGAATTAAAAACGCTAATTAAACCTTACGTTAAATAGCATAATGAAAAAATTAGAATCATTTACTCTATTTCATGTGATAGAGTCGAAATTTCGAGCGACCGAATTAGAGTAATTTACTCTAATTACGATTCGCGGTGTACCTGCGCGCAGCAAAAATCGTCTCTGCGATTAACAATTCCCATTATTTATTTACGATGATTACGATTCGCGGTGTAATAAATGCTTAACGTTAATAACAATGAGCGTTGTAATTTTGTACCTTTTCGGTTACGGGCGGGCACGGTTAGTCGCTAGAAATCGAGTTTCGGTTAATTTTTTTTTTCGTAAACGACGGTCGGTTAACGGTTATCAATTTTGGAGCGTGACAAAACTCGGTCGGGCGTCGGTTACTCAGATTTTGAAAAAAAAAAAACGGTCGGTTTCGGGTATGATTTTTTTTTACTTTTGCGACCTCTGCCATTCATTGAATGCGAATATCGAATCGGAATCACACGCAGAAATCAACACGTCCGTGTTATACTCTGGAGTTCTAATGACATTTGGATCTTGTTTCAAAGCAAAGGCAGTATCTGCCTTAGCTTTGGAAAGCAGCCATGGCGAACAGAACTGATCCGAGGGCAAGGAGTGTGCACGGAACCAACCCTCAGAATCTAGTTGAAAAAATTTTGCGTTCTAAAATTTACCAGAATACTTATTGGAAGGAGCAGTGCTTTGGATTAACAGGTAAGGGAAATTCCTATTCTTATCAATAATGAGCCTGTTTGATAAGAAAGATAATTATTTAACGAAGAAGAGATATACGTTTTTAGTTATTTATTATATGAGAAAATGGTGTTTGCATTTTCTGTGTGAACCTTTTTCGGGAGCCTAGTTGATTTTTACATTTTTGTAAGTTCGGATTGGGGATTTTGTTTGTAAGCTTTTCTTTGACATTTGGAGATTTTTTCGTGCATTTTATTTTCCTTGTGAAAAAAGAATGCTATCAATTTGTTTGTCTTCAAGAGTCCGGTTTTTTTATATGTGGAGGTCATGGTTGGGCAAATCTTTGTTTGGTTTTTTTTCTTTAATATACATGTTTGTAGATGAAAAACTATTATAAGAGTCTCTTATTTGTGCATATTTACAAAACTTTGAGAATATTTAGGGTTTAGAATGGATTATTTACTCAGCGTCGGAGGTTTTAGTGTTTGTTCACAAACAGTGTTGATATCCTGTACGTTTGATGAGTCTAGACAGAGTTGGCATGCAAACTTCTTTGAGGAACCTCCGGATACTTTCTTCGTCAAGAAGTCTTCCAAGACTTCTTTCAGGAATTTTCGAATGTTTCTTCTTTGAGAAACCTTTCGCTACTTTCTTCTTTTAGATGATACTTCTGTTTTGAAACTTCCGCATACTTCTTCTTCCTCTGGGAATTCAGTGACAGATAGAAAGGAGGCGGTTTTAGTGTAGAGAGATGGTTGCTGGTACCTTAACCTAGGAGGAAATGGAGTGGAATGCTTTGATGACAGAGGGCCATTGCTTGTGAAAAAAGTGAGGTGATATTTCTAGATTTACAAATAGGCATGTTTTTGTGGAATAGTTAGGCATAGTGTGTCAAATCAATATTCGTTTTATGTCAAGGATTGCTGCAGTTTTTGCGAGCTTCGAGTTCAATGAGGAGATCCGTTCCTCTTATTTAACAGCCTTAAAATGAGTTTGGTGATTTCACTGATTTTAATTATTGGTTTCCACTTTAAATGATGACTGGATCATACTTTAAATGACGACTGATTTTTACTTTAAAATTTCTCTTTATTATTGCAGCTGAGACGCTCGTGGATAAGGCCATGGAACTTGACCACTTTGGGGGAACATTTGGAGGCAACCGGAAAGCCACACCTTTCATGTGTCTCACTTTAAAAATGTTGCAGATTCAGCCAGAGAAGGAGATCGTTGTGGAATTTATAAAGAACGAGGATTACAAGTAAATGTCTTCCTCTACTATTTTTTCCCCAGCGCTGCCTTAGGGCTGGTCGAGCTCGAGAATGCTTGATAGGTCATAGTGAGGAAATGAGCTATTTTGTTAATTTATGTTATTGCTACTTCTTTCTGGACCTTCCTTTATCAGTCCATATGTTTATCCTTCCATTTCAATTGTTGTTTTGAATTTCTTACTCGTACAATTTTCATATGGTGCAGGTATGTCCGTATTCTCGGCGCCTTTTACCTTCGATTAGTAGGCAAGCCGTTGGATGTTTATCAATATCTGGAGCCTCTGTACAACGACTATCGGAAGATTAGAGAAAAGTTGCAAGATGGGAGTAAGGACAAACAATGCCTTTCTTGTGGATAATCATTTGATGCAAAAGATGATTCTTATGGTTGTAGTCTTGTAGCAGTGTTGATCCTGATGTGGTATCAAGAAAGGCAGGAGAGGTGTTTTTCAATGGTAGGCCCTGATTTTTAAAACTGACGCTGTTTTGGTTCCAGAGTACAGTCTGTCACATGTGGATGAATTCGTGGATGAGCTCCTTACCAAAGATTACTGTTGCGATATTGCCCTACCTCGCATCCCGAAAAGGTTAGTAAATGGTGGTATTGTTGTGTTAGCAGTGATGATAGTAGCTGGCTATTTACCAGCATTTGAACGATGTTTACAACCTTTTAAATTCTATTATTGTAGTTGTCTCGTTTGTCATGCCAATACCACATGAAAGGTTAGAATCCTACCTTCAATTGTTCATTTTTGTACAGAAATTAGACAATTGTAGAGGGAGAATATATAATGGTGATGTAGGTAAGTGTAGATAAGTGTAGATGTGCTGTATTTTTGCAGAAGGTTAAAGTGTTTTTTTTAATGGGAAAAGACGTTTGCCAACTTGTTTCAGCCAGATTTTAGTTATTTGTCTTATGTACAACTAGCTGAATTGTTTTCTGGTGCAGATGGACTCTAGAAAGCGCAGCACAGTTGGATCCACGACGAAGTGCTTTGGAAGATGATTTTGAAGAGGAGGAGGAGGAAGAAAAGGAGGAAGAGCAAGAACCAGTCGTTAACAAAGTGGGTCGAGATGCCGTAAATGGGGACAGAGTGAGTAACGGACCTTGTCAGTCTAAAAACTGGTTACATCCGTTGAACGGAGCACATCAACATTACAGTTAAAGCCTGATGCATGAGAAGGCAAAACTTGCAAATTAAGAATCTGCTTGTCATATTCTGATTGAACCTGAAGTGCTACTTATGGTGATGGCTGTACATCTTTTTACTCAGTAAATGTGCAAATGCAAAATCTAATTCAAACATCAGATTAAGTATGCATATATTTTTAGCTTGTTTGAAAGCATTTCAGTTGTAAATTTTTTGATCTCATACGATATTTTGGCCTCTGAAGCTTTGGCTGCATCAAATGAAAATGATCAGATTTTTGGCAGCATCTGAACTGACTTCTCTTCAAGACTGAAAGGCGACTTATGACAATCACAATCTCTTTGTTCCTTTCCTGAAAAGAAACTACTTTTTAAGCCGTCCATCTTACTTATGTGTTTTTAAATCGTCAAGTAGATGGACTTTAGTTTTAGGCTCATTAGTAAAGGTGGGGTATGCTCATTTAAACTGTTGTAACTGTCTTAGTGGGGTTATGTTCTGTTGGCTTTACTTAAATTTTTCTGGGTTATTTTGTTGAAACCTAATTCTGAGCTTGATTGTTTGACATTTGGTATTTACAGGAAAGACGGAGAAGTCCTCCGAGAGAACGTGATCGTGAAAGAGATAGGGAGAGAGATAGACGAGATCGTGATTACAGGTGTGATGACCCTCTCCTGTCTTGTAAATGGCATTGTGCCCAAATGCACAGTTACATCTAAACTATCACATCTGCATACACTCTCCTAACTAAACTGTCACAATTTCATGGTCATGTTTTCTATTCCCTCTCGTACATGCTGTGCCCCAGCTCTGTTGACCTAATTGCTGAACTCAAAAAAACAACGACTTGCCAAAAAAGCCTGTTATATTAGAGAATTGAATGTGGGGGGTTTTTTTGTGTTGAAAGAGCTCACCTTTATAATCATCTTGTCAAAATGGTGATCCTTTCTGTGAATAATAGCCACTGTGATTTGGCCTCTGTAAAGCAAATACAGGCGGAAAATGTCAGCTGGATTTGGAGGTTATCAAACGTCTGATTAAGCATAATATGAATCAAAGTTATCAATATTGCAAATGTAACAAACAAAAACAAGATTCTAGCCCTTCCGAAGCTCAGATACTTTTCTTGATTTTAAAAGATTTACAAATCAGTTCAGAATATGATTTTATGGTAGACATTATTAATGGTTAGTCCCGGATGCTGGTCGCTGCATTATTTGCTCTCTCTAGCTGCCTTTAGGCAGCCCATGGGACTATGTGCAAATCTGCTATTGCTTTTTGTGTCTCCTTAATAGCTCTAAACTGTTGAGCTGTTAAGAAGCCATAAGAAGTATATGGTAAAGACGCCAGACGCATCCTAAAGTAAAGCGGCCATTCTGACAGGTGTCTCTGCACTGGAAGTGTGCAGTGAGAAGTATGATGAGAGGCACAATTTTAAATATCACTTATCCTAATTTCGTATGGATTTTTTTTCTAGTAACTATGTTTAGAAGAGTAAAGCATTTGTTAATATTGCTTTCATCAGCAACTGATCATCTATGTGGATAGTGAAAACCATCGATTCAACAAGCAACAAGATTTTGTCACAGTAGGTGACAAATTTAAATCATGCTCGTTGTTTTTGCAGAGATCGTGACCGTGATAGGGAAAGAGATCGTGATCGTGACAATTATCGCGACCGAGACCGAGAACGAGATAGAGATCGAGATCGTGATAGAGACCGAGATCGAGACCGTGATCGGGATCGCGATCGTGACCGTGATCGTGATAGGGAGTATGGACGAGATCGTGACCGTGACAGAGGCAGAGACCGCGAGAGAGGCCGTGATAGAGATCGTGATCGTAAAGGCCGGGACCAAGTAGGCGAGGATGGTTCCCCAGATAGACGGAAACGACATAGGAGTGAGAGCCCAACAGACAGACGCAGGTCCACTCTTTTTCTCTTTGGCTTAATGTCTTTCTCGATGTTTTTCACTGGCTTATTTCTCTGCTTTGTAAACATCGATTTTCTGTGTTGGAAAAATATGGGGATGCTATAAAACAACAATTAAAACACATAATACAGGCATGATAGAAATTGGAGAGCCTAATTATGATATGTTTCTGTTTTGTCACAGACGAGGAAAGGATGACACTCATATGGAGGATGTACCGAAGGAGGAAGAAAGGAAAAAAACAAAGAAAGACAAAAAGGAGAAGGTTGTTGATGGAACCGATCATGCAGATCCGGAAATCGCCGAGGCTAATCGGCTTCGAGCTTCGCTTGGTCTCAAACCATTACGTATGTAATAGGTGTCTGCAGTTTTGGTTAGCTTAGGGTTTTGACATATGCAACATAGTGGAACGCAATGAACTATCCGGGAAGACTGCAAGTTTTCTCATAATAAATGTGAAAGGAAAAGTTTACAATTTTGAATGCCACGTTCTTGCCATCCTATGAGGGCGCATATGCTTTGTTTATTGTCATACAACAATTTTGTACAGAATATAAAAAGATCACGTGAATAAATTTGTCTATTCAAGAGCCTAGTGGCTTCAATTTTAAGCCTCTTTTGTGTTGTACGGTTTTTTCAGCTCTCTACAATATAGTTTATTTTTCCTGAAATGTCCAGCTTTACAAGAGGTTTGCAGTATGCAGCAATCTATTTAGTGGAATGATGCGCGCCTAGTCCATGTTCTTTGTGACATTGAACATTGCACTTTTTTTTTTTGGTTTTGGAATTTTGCAGTTTGTTCCGATTTTGAAGTACTCTTTTGCTCAGTGACAAAGATCAATCTTGTAAAGCTCACTTGTCTTTTAGTTTTTTGCCACATTCTTTTGTGGCACATTAACATTTTGCCAACTTAGCGTTGTTCTCATGTTGCAATGGCATTAAGGTTGGTAAACAGTTCGTATGAATAAGCGTTTTGTTTTTAGTACATCGTCAACTTGCTTTTTGATGGTTCACATCTTCTCTGTTGAATCACTGAATCAAATGTTTGCTTTAAGTGCGGAAACTCCTGTCATGGTCGCTGTTGACAGGTAACATTGTGTTTTATACGCTTTTCTCTCTTGTACTTAGTCATTTAAAAGTACGTTGGTTTATTATTTCAGGTTTTGAATTTTTCCTTTTGTACAGCCTTTTCGGATTTTTGTGGCCAAAAGCATGGAATGGGGTCTGTGGAGGGAATGCGTAGGTTTTTCTTGCCTAGGTTTGTGGGGGAAGTCCTCTGTTTTTAATTATTTAAAGTAAAAGCTCTTATGATAACTCCACTACCTTCGTCTTCAACCAATCATCACCCGAAATAAAATCCATTTCAGCTGTGCTAAATCCAGCAAAATGATTATGCTTGTCAAAAATCTTGCAATCTTTGTTGAGATATTTATGTTTTCAACAACAGTAATTTTTATAATCTGCTCTCCTGGTGATCTTCGAGGTGTTGTTTATCCTGTCGTCAATAGCAGAATGCAAAAATAATTTGCTATGCATTAATGCAACAACTACGATGTAGTGTCGTTGTGTATGAAAAGAATGCTTTAGTTGCTGTCATAGTTCAAAAGTAGGCGTTTTTATGGTAGGCCTTTCGTCGGCGCCTTCATCGTAAGTTGTGTTATGGGCTTTTCATGTGATCTTCTTAGATCGCTAATTTGATCAGCTACCGTCCGATCGTCCGAATCTGACGGTGTAAATAAAATATTTTGGTCTGAATGTTTTTATTGGTCCAAATTTTGGTCCGAATGTTTTAATTGGTCCGAATAGGTCCGAATACAATATGGGTCTTAAGGTCATATTGTATGTTTTGCATACAATAGGCATATTGTATGGGCCTACTTTCACCTACTTTTGAACTATGGTTGCGGTCATGAGAAAAACATAGTAACGAGTGTCATGGAAGGAATTGAGGTATTTGTATCAGATACACACCTGGAAAGAAATTTACATCCATATCAACATGATCGCAACAAATTTTTGTGTAGACAATTAGGAGAAAAAACCTGTAACTATCTCTTTATTTCTATATGCAGATGGTCTATCAACACACCTCTAATAAAATCTTATACATGCATAGCTGTATAATTCAGAGCCAAAAACATCTACACAGCATAATGTAAAGCATATACACAATATTTTTGCACACAAAGACAAACACACCTCCCTCTGACAGTATCATATTGTCAGTCATCTAACATTTTGTTGTAACCGAGGTCGAGGTTTTGGTAAAGAGTTCTTTTATTTCTAACAGGTCATGCTACCCCTGTATTGTATTGACAAAAACTTAGTTCTTCACCAAGAGCAATTAATGTGTCAAATTTCCTCAACCCAAAAAAAAATGCATTCAACACTCTGATGTTAGCTGTTATCAAATTATCCTGCCAAGAATAAAACAGACCAAATGTATGAAAGATTCACAGACAGCGACTCCCCTTTCATAAAAAAAATGTAACTATTTGGGCACCGCAACCAATCATGCACAAGAAAAAAAAACACCAAGAAACCAAAGAAAACCTCGTAAAACCTATCGGCCCACAAACATTTTACATAGCATCAACCAGACCAGTTCCAGACACTCGCATGCCTCGTCCAACCTTTAAGAAAAAAACCATCAGGAACTTCCAATATAAATGTAATCTTGCAACAAAGACACTACAACTGAGAGAGTTCGGTCCGGACATCAATAAACACTTTTATGAACTTTTTCCACAAATCAACAAGTGCACCGTGTGTATGACATGTGTTCATACAGAGGCACGGCGTAGAAAGATAAGGAACTTCCTAAACCCTGACAAAAAAATACAAAATCTGATGCTATGTATATATTGGGCAAAAATTTCCTGTTTGAATATGGACTCAGGTTCGCCATTCACCACATCAACTGAATCAAACTTTGCGGGTGCTATACATACATAATTCGATCACTCTCAAGATCAAATATGACTCAGCCTGCCATACACAACATGGGAGAACCTGCCCTATGCCCTATTCTCTACGACTCCAACCGTTGTCATTTTCCGTTGCCGTTACGATCACCGTTGCTGGTTACCAGACATCACTATTGCTAGTTGCCTCCGGTAACCGTTAAATTTCCAATCCTTTGGAGCTCAACCTTTTCACTGATATCAACCTTTTTACTGAATTTATTCAACCAGCATACAAGGCTAAACCTAAACTGCTTTATGACGAACCGATTCCAGATCTTTCTTCCCATACAACCGATTCCTCGAGGATCTTTACTTAGACATTAGCAATCTGCTGATTGGAGAAAGTAACAAGGAGGAAACAGATAAATGCTTTCCGGACTAAATTTCACTTAAAGAAACGTAAAAGAACTTAAACTTCTTCCGCCCATTTTATTCTGTAAAACGCTTAGTCAGAATCTTCAAAAACTTCACCATCATCTGACAATTCGTCAAATGTTCGCATGTCAAGCTGGTACCGCAAAATACCTCCAATGCCTCCAAACCCGCGACAAAATTGTGATCCTTCCTGTGACTTGTTCGTCACAAACTCCAAAGTACAGCCAAATTTGCGATAACCGTCTGCAAACCATTCTAACAAAGTGGTCTTTTCTTGCACTTCCAATTCTGCCTTATTCTCCTGGTCTATAAAGTTTGATTGATCGGCTTCTTGCTCCTTGTTCAAATGCTTGATGACCTCCTCCCCGGTAACCGCATTCTTCAAAAAACCAAAAACATTAGCGCAAGCGTCAGCATCGACACACTTGGCACAAAAAATCATCCTTCTCCCTCAACCTTTCATTTCCGTGACTGAAAGTGGACAACACAAGGTCTCCAACAGCCAGAAGTCATTACATTGTGTTCATAAGAAAAAGCCTCACCTACTTGTCAAAATTAGTTTTGACGGTGAAAACATCTTGCAAAAGTGTGTTTCAAATTCAAAATCATGGTCCTTCTGGCTGTTAAGGTCAGGAACAGCAGGAGAAAAAGGGCAATGAAAGTACATCTGATGAAAACTAATCTCTTACCTTCAAAATATAGCGGTTAACCTCCAAGTTCTCCCACACAATGAGAGTCTCCACAGCACCCATTTCTAACGCCTTCAATGTGTCTTCCACACCAAAGACGTATTTTCCGGTATCTTGGCTAATCTCGTCAAAATATTTCCCTATTAACCGTTTCTCCTACAAAAACTCAAAAAAAAGCGATGCATTTCTCAGTAAAAGGAACACCGGAATGAGGCTACAAAAATATGACACTTCTCAGTAGCATGCCAAAATAAGAAAGTCATCATGATGTTGATACATCACATTATTGGCCATTGGCACGTGATAAAATTCCAATAAATGCAGAAGTTTGGCTAAAATATCTAGCACAGAAATTCCATTCTCTAGTCCGCATGATCAAAAGGAATCCAAAATAGCAAGACGATTTACTCCTCCGAAAATAGACCTTTGATGCGTGTGTGCCATATACATACTTGGATAAACTTGACATTTGATAAAATTTCTGCTGAAAGCTCAATCGCTTGACTGAAACCATTCTCTCCACCATATGCAACATCAACCACATTAAGCACCTTGGCCTGCAAAAAATCCAACAAAGTTTTGGAAAAACAATTTTGAAGTGCTTGTTAAAAAACGGCATTAAAAAATGAGCGGATAGTCCAAACCTTATATACCTCTTACCTCTTACAACAAACCTCTTATCAAACCTAATTTAAATTTTACTCTTCCCACTGCAATCCAGCACCTCTTATGTGACTGAATTATAACAAATACCATAAAAAAAGACTGCCACAAGTGTAGATAAACAAAAAAATAAAATATACATAGAAGTCTTCGATACACTCTCTCTCTCTCTCTCTTTTGTTTCCATTTAAAAAAACCTAGAGATATTGCAGGCAAAAGAGCTTGAGATCCTGAGAGCTATGTGCCTACAGAAGTACTAATATTGACTTTAAAAAAAAGGGTAAAATTCATTGAGAAGATTTTGTTGGAAAATCGCACCTGTAACCGAGGGTCGAACATGTCTGACTGGCTCAACTCAGTCTTAAAATCTGCCGATCCTGCCAATATAAGACCTGAAACATTCGGTTGAGAAGTTGCCGGATTGATGAAAAACTGTGTAGATAATTCAGCCGTTTTTCGTACATAATTGTGCCTTTTCTCTGTCCTCAATCGAGCAAAACGGAGGGCCGATTGTCCTCCTCTACCGTGCTTCTTTGGCAAATCCACTGTAAACTTGTGCAAAATCTCACGAGAGTTTCCAGTAAGTGTTCCAAAAAGAGTCCCGTTACCATCCATGACAATAAATCCAAACTTATCATCGGACTCCAGCAACTCGTTTAACGATTCAGTGTGAAACTTGTTATCACAAAGATACAAAGACGCATTAATAGGCTTGAATGGCTCAAAGTCGATTGTCACCTTCTTTTCCTTTCCATCATCTGTTACTATTGTGCCCGTATAAAGCACAAGCCCGTTTGGAGGAACCTGTCCAAGCATAAAATACAACAACCTCCAAAGTCAACTGAGACAACCAAAACCTTGTCGTTAAGATAGAATTGCAGTATTTCCTCATGAAAAGGGACCAACACACGAGATGCTAATCCTGGAGAAAGCAATTTCTGAGCATCAAATAAAGTCCAAGAATGTGAACCATTGAATAAGTCCTGAATTCAACTCAAAACACTGCAAATTGTGATAAGAGTTGCTGTCCAAAAATAGCAACTCCAAAAGCGCAAACACTTTAATGAAAAACAAAAGCATATCTAGAGGAAAAAGCCAAAAACCAGAACCCCTTAAATGCCTTTGCCAGAGTATACACAAGCAACGCATATTCTCATATAAGAATAGCAAGAACATGCAGATTTTAAATTAAGGATGAAATCAATAATTGGTCGAGGAAAAAAAGTCAGAAAACAAATTACTATAAGGCAACTTATGGAGTACTACAATAAACCTAAAACCATCGTCATGCAAATTTAAGTTCCTGCCCCCTCCCTTCCTCTCGAGACTACACTGCCCATCGTTATGAGTGTTACACATTTTGCGGCACTCTAAGGTACTTTGCACTTAGTTTTCTGATTTTTAATTGTGATGGCACCATCGAAAGGAAAGACAATTACTTTTCAATTGGTTGCCTCAGGAAAAAATTGAATAGTTGGTCATGACGTTAAAGACCTCTTAACTGCCAAAAAAATGTTCTAAACTGATAGCGATAGGCAGTGTAATTTGACAAAACACACCTAAAGAGCATAAAGTCAAACACCTTTACCTGCGAGAAAAATGTTTGATACTAATAGTGATAAACAGTGTAACTTCATCAAAGACACCTGGAGCAGAAAGTTAAAGACCTTTAACACTGCGAGAGTAACGTTTATACTTAATAGCAACAAGCAGTGTACTTTGACAAAACACACCTTGCGCGTGTAGTTCGACACCTGTAACTACGTGAAAACTGTTTAACACAAAATAGCCATAAGCAGTATAATTTGATAAGACTCACCTTGAGCATCAAATTTTGCGAAATATATTCAGCAGTAATAACGATGGGGAGTGCACTCTGACAAAGCACACCTTGAGCATCAAGTTAAACACCTTTTTAAGTGCCCAGAAATTTAAAAAAAACACACCTTGTTGTATAGCTTTAGACGCTGTTGAGCTGATGTGATGGCGCCAAGAACAGATTGCCGATTGACTCGATTCTTAATATTTGATGCCGTACCAAATTCATCTCCCAACATCTTTGTGACTCGTGAGACCTGATCTCGAGGAGGCATGATTAACGAAATCATGGAAGTTCCATTACCCCTCGCGGACTCTAATGCTTTAATTAACTTCTTGATCTTCCATATTTCTATATTCTTATCCTGCTCGGCACCTCCGTCTGACATGATCTCACACTCAACTTCTTTTCTCCTTTAGTAGTATCTCCTTCTCGTGTAAGATTGGACAATAGTCGGGTGTCTCTGCCTTACTCCTTAACCTTTGCCTTCTTTTCAAAAACAACTGTTCAAGTCTTTTTGCAGATAATCTATTTTGACCTCCTTTTTAGAGAACTGATTACAGAAATGTATGAAAATGATAAGGCGATCCAACAACTAAAGAAACGGTTTTGTTTTAATCTTTCTACGTGGACAGACTTAAATTTATCGCTGATATCACAAAAATAACCTGGAAGAAAAGGTAATAAAAAGTTAACCAATTGCTCTTTATTTCTCTATTCTTAACCCTTCCGAAAAACAGCAGAAGTAAAACTGACAAATATTGCTTCTGCTGTGCGAAATCGTAAAGATTTCAAACAAATCAGAAAAGTAAAACTGCTAATACAGCAATGAAGCTCGCACCTACAAAAAAAAAACTGGTTGGTGAAAAGTGTTCACTGTTGAGGAAAACAAAACAATTGAAACGTATTGCAGACTTCTTTGCAAAAAGTGTACAGTAGACTTAGGGTATGGTTACATCAGACGAAAAGTGAGGTTTAATACAGAATTTTGTACTTGCCCGTACCATGCCGTACTATATTTTCGTGAGTTTTTTGAAAACAACATTACAGAAAATAAGATTACGAATCTCCAAGTATCCAGGAGAAGACATAGACCGTCCGATTACATTTTGGTCTTCATCTGCGAAGCAATCGCTCCATACGCCTCTGTATTGGTGAACCCACCTCGCCGAGGTGGGTTCAGCAATACAGAACCAGTCAAATCGCTACACCTGGACGTCAGACACGTGCGTCGATGAAATATGAAAATTTTCACACGTCCCCAAAGTCACGTGCCTTCGGACAAGGTGACCGTAAAATTTTTGCCGAAAAGAAATACGGTTTTTTCCTGAAAGTCAGCAGCGTGAAGGAGATCTCTGAGGTACATTGACGCGGTACACTTGTGAAGTACACGTACGTAATACGCAAGTACGGATTTTTATACGAAAATGGTCGGTTTCCAAATCTTTCACGATTTTATAGATTTGATCGTCGACCTACGTGGAATCACTCAAATCAGAACACGTATGTAAAAACTTGTTTACAGATGATACGCGATGTAACCGAGGCCTCTGTAATACAGAAATTTTGATGTCCGTACTATTACAGAGACCTCCTGATGTAACCATACCCTTACTCTCTTCGGCGACTTTCCCTTTCCATTCTGCGATATTCGTCTGACTGCCACGTAAGCCATAGAGTCACTGAACCCAAATCCTTATATGCAAAGTAGCTCCACGATAGTACAGACTTCTAATGTTCAATAGGGCGATTCCATGTGGCATTTAGCTGGAAGTTCTTGACACGTGGCTGTAGATTGGAAAAGCCGAGTTTGCAATAGCAATCCGGCAATTCGTGGCCGTCCTCAGAAAAGTAGTAATATTTAATAGTGTGGACTATGAAAGAATAATAAAACGTTTCAATGAAAGTGCATTAGTACACTACAGTACAGTAGATGAATACTACACCGTGCATCGTAATTAGAGTAAATTACTCTAATTCGGTCGCTCGAAATTTCGACTCTTTCACATGAAATAGAGTAAATGATTCTAATTTTTTCATTATTCTATTTAAGGTAAAGTTTAATTAGCGTTTTTCATTCTATTATAGGTTCGATTTAAATAGTGTGGAGTACGGACGGTGTCAGACCGTGCAAAATTGTACTTTATTAAGTAAAAAAGTACAAATAATGATGAAATACAGGCCGTTATCATGTATCTGCGTTATAACAAACCGCGTAGTGCAAACGTCATAGTGACGATAAACTGTACGTTTTGCCAAATTCTGTACGAATACCCTATTTACAGTAGATGATATTAGTGTGCCAAATTAGAGTACTTAAATAAATTAGAGTAAACTTCATCGTTGAAAAGGCTCTATCACATAAATTAGCGTAAATTACTCTAATTGTTTTTTTCAGTTTTTATACTCTAATTTTTTCATTACTCTAATTACGATGCGCGGTGTACAGTACAGTACTGTAGTTGTACTGTACTAGAATGTACGATTGTACCCTGTAGAAGTCCGGTACACCGTAGACTTCTACAGTTCTACGGTTCAACCAGTAAATGTGTGGACTGTGAGAAACAAAGAATCGGTTATAAAATTGAGAATCGGTTATACGGCTATCCCCAATACGACACATCTGTCATGTCACTTTTGCCGTACCGTATGGATTTACAATTTGTTGACTTTCGTACAGTGCAGCCGCCTGTAGGATTGTACGACTGCCAAGGCAGCAAAGTTGAAAATGTGAAATCATTACCTTTGGCGTATTTAGCACTTTCAGTATTCCGGATTTCCGGTGAAAGGAAAATAGCCGCTGTAACTTGAAAGCCCAGGAATAGCATAATTGCTGGCAACCCTAATTGGCTATGGCGACTTCGGACCAGTCTCGAGCTTTTCTCACCAACGCCCGCCGGATTGTTGTCAAGGTGAGTTTGCAGAAAAGCGATAATTTATCTACTTGCATTGTCCTTGGAACTATTCTCTGTTGTTAACCTAAAACTCGGCGGTTAGAAGTATATTTTAGAAACTAGTTAATAATTATTTTTTCAGAGACTGCTATACAGAGAACTTTTTTTTTGTTAGTGGAAGATGCTACAGTAAGAATAATCATTTGCTGGTCGCGGCATTTTAATGAGGATGAAAAGCATGTTCGAATGTTCCAGCTTTATGAATTTAAAAAGGTTTCTTTGAGGGTTTTTAAAAATCTCAGCTAGCTACTTTTGAACAGGTCGGAACAGCTGTTGTCACGCGTGAAAATGATGGCCGTCTTGCGATTGGACGACTCGGAGGCTTATGTGAACAGGTGTGAAATTGGGTTTTTTTCTCCTCCACCCACTCTTTTTTTCGTTTTTTACTGTGAATAAACAGTGCAAGCTGATTTTGAGTGATAGTTCTCCCTATAGTCCTCCCCATTTCACATTGTTTGGTAGCGTTTGCAAATCAATTTGAAAACTTTCCATCACTGGTGTCTCTTCATTTTTCGTTTTTGTTGAAGGATGAGTTGTATTTTGGCGATGATGAAATGATTATTTTGTCCTTACAGGAAAACCCTAAATATGTGGATATCTGTCACAAAATGTGCCCAGTTTTCATTTTTTTTTAAAGGTTCTCTAGTGTTGTCTGCAACAATTCTCTTTCCTTGACTTTATACAACAGCAATGTCTTTCAGATGAGGTTAAACACCAGTTTCTGTTCATAATCCTTCTTCTTTTGCTGAAAAAAGCATTTTAATACTCGCAATATTTTGCTTTGTTTTGTTTTTTTTATTTTTATGCGTCGGTCTTAATTCTTATAATGTTTTGTTTTGTTTTTTTTCTTATTATTATTTTATGCGCCATTGTTTTGCAGGTCCAATTGTTAATGTCTGAAGGCAAAGAAGTTATTCTTGTCTCATCTGGTGCTGTTGGAGTGGGGCGGCAAAAGCTCCGATATCAAAAATTGCTCAAAAGCAGGTGCCTGGTCTTCTCATCCCTCTTAGTATCTCATGGAAGGCACTCAGTGTCTCGTTATTACTGTCAAGGACACTATATTGGTGCTCCTAAATTTTACATCGCTAATATTAATTAGTATCCATGACACTGATTGTTTTCTTCTTAACGCTAATTCTTTAACGGTTCAGAATCAGCCACGTCATTTGGAACTGAATTAGAATCAATATGAGTAATGTGGGCCCCATGCTAATTATTCCTTCAATGACGGCACATGGTGTACATGGCCCATCGCCTTTTAGGTAACACTTTATTGTGATTAATTACACTGAATCATGTTTTACAAGTGGCTCATTAGCGGCCTCTACCTAATCAGTGTTGTTATTTGGGTCAAAACAACACTCACTCAAATTAGATTGATTAACTCTAATAGCGATGGGCAGTGTACTAGGTTGTTGGACTCAGGATTTTTGGCGTTTCTGGTTCTGCAATTGATCTTGGTTCAAGAATGTGCTAGCGCACTTTGTTGAAGGGGTGAAGATCTTTCAAACTGTTTTCCATGTTTCTTTTTAAAAGTAAATCTTCCAATTTGTATATTTTTCGGAAAATAAAAGATCTAGACGGCATTATCGACCAGGTTAGCACCTCCAGATTGTTGGATGCTTGGGCATTTGGAGGTAAGTGCTGTGCTTTCTGGTTAGGCTACACTGCCCATCGCTATTAGTGTTAAGAATACAAATTCGGTGGTCTGTTTTTCTGGCCGCGAACCAGAAATTTAGTGTGGATAACACTACTTAAGGGAGTGTATTACAGTCTAGCCACGTCTCCTTACACTAAATTAGTGTTATACATTTTAATTCGTCATTTACACTAATAATTTTGTCATTCTAATAACGATAAGGCAGTGTACTGTTACATGTTATAGAATGCCCTCAGCTTGGCTTGTACAGGTGACTGCTGTTCTTTTTGAAGCTGAATCATGAGTGTGGTTCTTTTTGCCATTTTTGTTGTGTCATGGTTGTTGTGCCGTTGGTGCAACCTCTTTTTATCTGCTGGTCTTCTCACTTTCAGGTTGCATGTTATTTTTCCCAGTTTTGCGGATTTGCAGAAGCCACAAAGGGAACTGGATGGCAAACCATGTGCTGCGATAGGTCAAAGTGGCCTCATGTCACTTTATGACACGCTCTTCCATTCGGTATGAACGTTCCTTACTGTCCATTATGCCAAGGAATAAAATGTATTGCCATCTTGATAGTAAAGACTGCAATTGCCGACGTTATCAAGAACTCTTCTGATAATAAGGATAGTTGAGCAGCTGTTAGGTGGAGCATCATGCCTGATAATGTGCCTGAATACTGCCTCATCCATGATTTTTTAGAGGCGCCCAATATGCGATAGACTTCAGCAAACCGCTGTGGATCTCTTGTTATACTACTATATGTTACAAAATTGTGGCTGAAAAGCTAAAATATGTTCAAGTTAGCTTTGTGTATCCTTCCCGTCTTTCCAACAATAAGTTAGCTTTGTTATCTTTCCCGTCTTTCCAACAATCGCCTTCACCGGTTATGTGTAATCAAAATGTTTAATTTTAAAATTTAAATTTAGACAGTGGGATTTATTCTTGGGTATTTACCTTGCTAAATTCTTCAGAGCTGAGTAAAGGTGGAGAAAAAGAAAAATAAAATCTTTTGAGTGCATAATTTGCTGATGTGTGTACTTCTTTTTGTAAAAACTAGTCCTAAAGCTGGCAACCATGGTGCTTTGTGAGTTAGTTTGTTACCTTAAGATGGGTGTTGGTTACTATGAGATGTGTGCTGGTTACTAACGTGTGTTGGTTACTGTGAGATGTGTGTTTGTTCCTTTGTGATGTGTGTTTGTTTCTATAGATGTATTTTCATTTTTTGGTGGTTTGCATTTCATGTTTACAGCTCGATTGTGCCTGCTCTCAACTGTTGGTGACGGACAACGATTTTAGCAATCCTGACTTCCGTGGGCAGCTTCGAGAAACAGTGAATCTCTTGTTAGAGCACGGTGTGGTGCCTATCTTTAACGAAAACGATGCTATTTCAACAAGAAAGGCGCCGTACAAGGTATGTGAATTGATGTCGTTCATATGTTGCAATGGTGACCGGAAGATTGTGCCCTCCCTGGGGTAAGGGGAAAAATTCTGGAACTCCAAAACAAAGGACGAAGTGGGAAGGGATTTAGACCTTCCAGCTGGGGGATTGTGCTTAGTATGCGTTTCATGCTTGTCTTCTGTTCGATCACGGTTTAATGGTTACTCATTGAAAACCTGCAGTATAGGAGCAATTCAATGCCAAAATTGAGCATAATGGCTGGCTAATATTTTTATGTTTCTTGTGCGCTTGCCGAAAATTCAAAAGATAGTCAACCGAAATTCAGTTGTTCTCAAGAGTTTTGATGGAATGGAATCTCGACCTGTTAATGCCTTGTTTGTTTTTTATTGTTTGCTGTATTTGCATTTGAAAACCCTTTTTAGTGCAGTTAAATTTCAGCCAGATTCCCTGGAATTATATTGAGAGCATGTTTTGAATACAATCTAATTGTACATTCATTAATTATAATCATATGTTGGTTGCGGATTTGTTTTGCAGGACGAGACAGGTATCTTTTGGGATAATGACAGCCTTGCGGCTCTTCTCGCACTGGAGCTCGGGGCTGATGCCTTAGTTCTTTTAAGTGATGTCGATGGGCTTTACACCGGTCCACCCAAGGATCCTAAATCTCAGATTATCCACACATACCTTAAGGATAAACATCATGACATGGTTACTTTTGGGGATAAGTCTCGTGTTGGGAGGGGAGGAATGGTGGCAAAAGTGGACGCAGCCTGGATGTCTGCTGCAGCAGGTGTACCTGTGGTAATTGCTAGGTAAGAAAGTCACTTGTACTTCTATTAATTTCAAGGTTTTAACCATGAAACCATGTTTGTTTTTGTGAAATCGATGATGGTTATTGTGGCAGTTCTCTTGGGTATGAGGAGCGTGATAAGATTTGATGCCCTCTTTCCAATTTTAGAGTTATCATCAAAACCTTCTGTAAGATTTTGTAAATGCTGCCAGATTTTTCTTGTTATTTGTACAAGGTTGTTGAAAATACTGTATTTTTAAAAAGTATATTTTGCATTCAGCGTTTTGGGCATTTTCTTTTTTCATAAGGTTTACCCATGAGATTTGTGCTAGTTTTTTGTTCATAATGGCTGTTGCAATGAAGTTATCAGCCTCTGTTTTGCTGAAAGCATTAACCGTTTTAAATGTTAATAACTGAAAGCATTGTCGCCAATTCAACAAATGGTGTTAACCTCTTTCATCATAAGAGTCCAACTCCTGTAGTTTGCACGAAGTTTTTCTAATGTCTTAAAAATAACGTCGAGCCTGACATATTGAATCCATTCAATTTAAAACAGGGATCTGCCAGTTATGCAAGCTTACCATCTTTCTTTATGTCACTTTACTTAAACCATCTAGCCATGGGTTTTGGTGGGAGACCAGTGGATATGCTACAAATGGTCTTCTCAATGTTATGAGAGGAGAGCACACTGGTACAGTCTTTCACAAAGATGCTCCAAATTGGGTCTCCTCTAAAGAGAATAGTGCTCGCAACATGGCGGTTGCAGCAAGGACGGCCAGTCGGGCACTCCAGGTACAATTCTCACTATAATTTTTATGGGCCATAGAAACTTAATGACTTCAGCCACCTTCTGAATTGAAGAAAAAATATGTGGATTATAATCGTCTTCCTTTTTAAGTGCCCTTTAAGTGGTGTTGATTGGGCCATTTGTGTGGTTAGTCCGTCGAGAGTAGTAATGCTCGATGTTAGTACGGTATGACAAGATAGTAATAATGAAGCATTTTAGGAGTGTACAAGCACTATTGGAGCTATAGGATTTGGAGATGGGAGTCTTGATCAGCTTGTTTGTAACGTCTTCGTTTTGATGTTTCAGAAGGTTCTTTTTAGTAACACCTTGACTTTTCATTTGACGGCAGTTTCTCAGAGAGTAGTCACAGATGCTGCATTGAATTGTAAACATAAGTTGAAAATCTTTAGTTGGTTGATAGGAAAAGAAAGCTTTTTTGGTGATGATGGATTTTGTATTTACTCTGCCGAATGGTCTGGTGATTGGGTACTTTATTCAGGCTTTATCTAGTCAAGCGAGAGCAAAAGTATTATTGAATGTTGCAGAGGCTTTGGAGGCCAATGAGGCCATTATTGTGGAGGAAAATGCGTCTGATGTGAGGGCAGCAGAAGTGGCCGGAGTTGCTCCAGCTTTGCTTCAACGTCTCAAGTTGAAACCCGGAAGGGTGGGTTCTTAAGTTCGTCCTATAATAGGTTTCATTCAAACAAAAGGGAATTGTTAAAGGGAATCGTTTAAAAGCCAAGAAAATATCTGGCACGAATTACTCTTAAATGGAACACTTTTATCATCTTTGTATTCAGTTTTCGTATGCATATCTGGGGGATGTGTAAGGTGTTTTCCCGTTTCTCGTGTAGGTTTATTTTCAAGTTCCTTGTTTTGGCTTGTTGCATGTGGACAGATAGGACAGCTGGCACAGGGTATACGATCTATTGCTGCCATGAAAGAACCAATTGGGAAACCACTCAGACGTACAGAGGTGAGATTGGAAATGTTTTTTTTATTTGGATGATAGGGAGAGGAAGAGGATGAGAGTGAGAGAGAAAGTTGCCGGGGGCGGGGGGGGGGGGAAAGAGAGACAGAGAGAGAAAACGAGAGGGAGTGAGAAAGAGGGAGAGAGTTTTACATGAGAGCGACTGAATGGAAATCCTTCTTGTTATTGTTTTTGTTGTTTGTCTCTATAATTATGGTTATGCTGTCTCTTCTATCGTAGTTGCTGCTTGTTTGGCAGGAGGAAGTCAAGGAAGTACTCTATCTTATATGCAGGGCAATGATTCAGGAGAAGAGTTTCTGTAAAGAGCTTTATTATAATGTTTATGTCAGGGTTAACTGGTCATTCAATGTTGAATCCACTGGAAATGCGACAAGCGATTACATAGGCTGGTATTTTCTGGGTTTTTTTTGGTATTTTATGTCTGGATGTATACAAATAAATTTTGACTCAATATCCGTGGAAGTAGAATCTGGAAAGATTTGAGGTACTTTCTTGTTATGCTTGTGGCTCCATACACTTAACCTCTCAGACTGTGTTAGAAAGGACAACTCTATGGAAATGGAGAAAATGTTTAATGGAGAAAAAATTTAATGGAGAAAATGTTTGTTCCTCAGCAATTCATTAACATTTAATTTATGACTGTGGGCCAAATTGTGGGTGGTGGGTATTGGGGGTGTGGCCATGTTCCAGGGCAGATCACAGATGGCCTTACTTTAGAACAACAGTCGTGGCCTTTGGGTGTATTGCTCATCATTTTTGAATCTCGACCAGATGCTCTTCCCCAGGTATTAAGAAAAATGAATTATAGAATAAAATCTTTTTTATGTTGCATCTCCTGTGGGTTTTGTTATTATTTTGGGAAAGAGAATGGGAAAGTTTTTTTTCATTTCTATGAGAAAAGATGTATGGAAAACATTGCTATACACTCTGGGCTTAAGTGAGAGTTTGGCAGTAAGAACCTACCAGTTAGATTATATAGATTATATAGCCGGTTTTTTTTTCACAAAGGACCTTTTACCAAAAAGGACCTTGCCTACAGGATCCCCTCAATGTCAGAAAGACGGTTGAAACCCTCTATTTATTAAGGAATTTGTCGCATGTTTGATAATTTATTTCAAATTTAGGTTACTGGCTGTTTAATCATGTCCTTTCTAGTCTGTTGTATTGTAATTTTTGTTCCAACATTATCTCCAATCGAGGCTAAGGGTGCTTATAACAAAAACACATTTGTGTACCTCATACTAGATAACCTGGTTCATCTCCTGAGGACAAGGAAGTCTGGTTCCGTGTACTCATTACTGGGGTAAAAGTAAATCTCCCATATAGCTAGGGAACAGTTTTTGAATGTATGTTGAAGCTGAAATTCTGCTAGTAGACCAACAGGAACAATACAATATTCAGCTGGTTTATAAGACTTCTAGAAGTTTTAAGGAAGAGTGTTGACTGGTTGACTAGTTTCAGACTTCAGTAATGGCAAAGCAGTAAATAAAAAAAGTTTCCTTTCTGACGCCACTGTCGGCTTGAAATGATATGCTCTAGAGGAAATGTTCTGGAGGACAAACTTTCTGAAGTGTATATTTTGCAAAATGGATACAGATTGCATCTTTGGCGATTCGCAGTGGCAATGGATTATTGCTTAAAGGAGGAAAGGAGGCTTCTCGTTCCAATGCTATACTTCACAAGGTGGGTTCTACTGGATAGCAATGGGTCTAATTTTACCAAGGGTTAGAGCTTCCTACACTTTGTCCATTGTTAAACGTATTGATGCGAAGGAATTGTAGGTTCCTTCACTAAGGAGGGTTTTTTTGTGGTCCACTCCCTTATTAGCACTCTATATTACAATTTTTTGCCAAAGAAAGTCGGGAACGAATTAGTGTTATGAACGCCAATAGTGATGGGCAGTAAAAAGTTCTATCTTGAATATAATGGGGTGAGCCACAGTTCTATCTCTGTTCTGCTTGGCGATTTGCCATGCAAAGAAGAAGGAAAAAACATTTGAAACTTTAAAGATTTCAATGGTGTCAATGTTTGGTTTTGTTTTGGATGAGAATGGGATAGTTCACGACCTGTCTATGTACACAGCTTCTAGTGTGTAGTTTTTTTGGTCTCTAATTTTAAAGAATCACCTTTAGTTCTGCCAATTATGTGAATGGACTTGCCATTAGCTATGTCTATTGGTATTAAATGATTTTTTTTTTGTCAAAGTAGGTAAGGTTCTTGAAGTTGGACATGGTTTTCTGGGAGGGATTTTAAAGTTATGCATGTGAAATAAAAAAACAAATACGATTTAAAAGTTTTAATACTCCAAATTTTATGTTTATTTTGAAGTTATGCAGGTGATTACTGAAGCGCTTCCTGAAGAAGTTGGAAAAGATCTCATTGGTCTGATCACATCCCGTGAGGCCATTCCAGATTTACTTAAGGTGCTCATCTTCTCTTTCCTATCATTTGGGTTTTGTTTATTAAATGAATCATTAAGTTGAACTAGGTATAAAATTTGAGTCCGCATTGAAGGCGGTTTTGTGAAAGTTTGACCGCCGTTTATGCGGATGAGTATTAGGAACGTGGTTGAACTGTTAACTAAAACTACAGTAATGTGGGTGAAAGCTGTAGTGATTCACGCACGGATAAATGAAGCTCCTGTTTTTGTTTATCTGAATTGCTCCTTGGGTGTTTTTTTCTGGACGCAGTTAGACGATGTTATTGACCTGGTGATTCCTCGAGGGAGCAATGAACTGGTATCACACATTAAAGAGAATACTAAAATTGCCGTCTTAGGCCACGCAGGTGAGTTTTTTACTTTTTTAAGGACTCCTAATGCCTTTTTCTGATTTTTTTTTTTTTCCTGGCGCAACTGTTTGTTATCGTGGGTAGGAGAATAGCAGCAGATTGTCTTAAGGTATGAGTGTAATGTACTGGGTAAATTTAGTTCCTGTTTAACATTTTTTCTTATTTCTGCCGTGAGCATTGTAGAAAGTTGCAAGATTTATATCACTCAGTCTGTAGGTGCAATTGTAGAGATCGCCCTCTAGTTTTTCAAGGTTTTAGTCTGGTTTGGTCCATTATGTGATGTAGACTATATATTTGAATTTGTACTGTATCTTTGTATGCATGTACATGTGATGTGAACTGTACATTTTTATTTGTACTGTATATTTGTATAGTGTATATTTGATGTATACTGTCTTTGTGTACTGTTTATTTGTATTTGTATTATATATTTGTCTGCCGTGTATTGGATGTTTATTGTATATTTGTTTTATGTTGCATTTGCAGATGGGGTTTGTCATGTCTTTGTGGATAAAGCGGCTGATTTGGAGATGGCCAAAAAAATTGTAGTCGATGCGAAGACAGACTACCCAGCCGCCTGCAATGCCATGGTCTCCTTCTCACTTTCCATGAAAACCGCCTCCTTGTTTGCGTATGTTTACTTGTATTTTCTGTATTTCTTAGCTGGATAATATCAAAGGATGAAGGGCAAAGGAGCACTATGTCTACATTTTCTGGAGGTTTATGTTAGTTGAAAGATAAAAGGAAAAGGGATTAATTTTAACAGGTTGTGTATGGAGTGCTGATTGCAGGAGACATTGCTGGTTCATGAGGATCTCTTTGCTTCTGGCAAGTTGTTTGAACTAATTTCTGCTTTAAAAGATAAAGGTATGAAACACGGTCTACACTCTGAATTTCTTTTAGCGTTAATTTTATTATTTTTTTTTTCTTAATGTTAAATTAGTAAAAGGCTTAAAGTCTTCCACATTGTTTGGGACCGAAATTAGGCTTAATAACACTAAGGGTCTTTTCAATCCCCGTGAATATTGAAGATTGATTGTCATGTGAGTGCACTTGTTTTTCAACACTCGGTATTAATTGCAGATGGATAGTTGTACGAGAGCTTTCCATTTCCGGATTGAGGATTGATTTTAAATCAATAGTTACACAAGGGTTTTCTATTTCAATTCTCAAGATCAATTGATGTTAAACTATTGCGCAGGTGCTGTCAGCGTTTTTCAGGATTAATTGCAGGTTAATAATGGTGTGTTCTTAAGATTTTGAAGATCGATCGTTATTCGAGAACATTGTATTTTACTGTTCAAGTTTCTTTTTGGTGGGTTTCTCCATCTTTTGGTGGGTCTTTCGGCAGGAGTGAAGCTATATGGAGGTGAGAGGGCAGCTTCAGCTTTGGAAATCCCTAAGGCTTTGGAGCTTCACCATGAGTATGGTTCCAATGAATGTACGGTGGAAATTGTTCAAGATGTTTTTGCCGCTGTGGATTACATTCATACAAATGGAAGGTATGACTTTGAGTTGATATACTTTCACAGCCTTTTGACTTTTAAGTAGGAGAAACTTGAATTTTCTAGTCTCCCTGGTTATGTTTGCTGAGCATGTGTCAATGATAAACGATTTTCCGGCATTGTACACACTAGAGCCATAGTTCAAAAGTGCGAAAAATGCGTGGAAACGCTGTATCTGGTTTGCCCTTGTTATGTGAGTATTACATGGTTTTTTCGGGTGAAATATGTGTATATGTTTGGTAACCACATATAGCGTTTCCATACACCCTCTTTGCATGTTGGAACTATGATTTTGACATTTCAAAGCTTCCCACACTATGGACCAACTTGTTGCTATTCTCCGCATGTCACGAAAACTTTGTTGTTTTATTGTCATAGACTGGGAGACAGCGTTGATCAACATCATTGTAATATCGCGTGTGGTCATTCACAAAACATCGAATTTGAAGATGGTTGGAAAACTACAAATTACGAACAAGTGGTGGGAAGTTTGTGTGTCTTTTCTCGTTCTAGACTAATCTGTCAAGTGTAAATGTTTTCTGTTATGATTTTTGTGCTAATATTTTTCTTCGATTTACGTTTGATTGGGGGGGGGAGGGAGGTGCGAGCAGTTCTCACACAGACTGTATTGTAACTGAGGATACCAATACCGCAGAATATTTTTTGCGCAGTGTAGACAGGTTCTCATCTCAGTCCCCTCTCTCTTCTTACTTGCAACATGTTCGTTTTCTGTTTTATCCTCTGTCTGAATTACATAGTTTCTCTACATTTGGAATGTCTTTTTCCCTCTTTGAGTCTGGAAAAGCTGGTCTCTACTCTCGTATTTAAGTTTGATGTTAATGAGAAAGGAAAATATGTCCGTAAAAGTTTGCTGGAGGCAAATGTTCGGAAGTGAGCATCTCAATCTCAAATGTTCCAAATGGGACTAACGCCAATCTTAAGTAAAATGAAGTAAGTAATTAAGAATGAAGTTGATGGGATTTTAAATAAAAATCACTACAATTACAAGCTTATTGCTCTGCAGAGAGTTGACTGGCATCCTGGAAATTACTGACTAAGCAAAATAGATTTCAAATTTCAACATTCTAGACCCTAAATCTCAGCCGTTCGTTCTGCAAGACGGGAATAAGTATTTTGTTAATTCTGTGACCTCATTTCTTAATTGCTCATTGGGTTAGTGAATGAGGAATAAGTATTTTCAACTGTAAGTCAACACTGTGACCTATGTCGTAAATACTGTGACCTATTTTGTTAATTCTCGGATCTATTCTGTTAATACTGTAACCTATTCTGTTACATCAGCCCTGGTGAATGAGGAATCGATGATTTGTTAGTACTGTGACTTTTCTTAATACTGTTTAAGTATTTTCTTAATAATGAGACCTATTTTACTAATAGCACTTCGGATTCTGTGAATGCAGTGCGGCAGTTTTCCACAATGCCAGTACGCGATTCTCAGATGGTTTCCGTTTCGGGTTAGGGGCAGAGGTAAGCAAGGTTTTGCTGTGGACCCAGCAAAATCTTATGAGGTCAAAATTAGTAAACGTTAGTCTTTTCACGTCACTGTATAAATGCAGCAAATTTTTATTTTCTTATGTTGTGTATATGTTATGTATTGGTAATATGTTTCAAGAGTAAATTGGTGTTATGGTTTGTTTGATGGAAAACCTGGTAAGACACACCTAAGAACCTATTTGTATTTTGTTATGTTTGTGCCGTATGGTTTCCATACAATCTTCTTTATGTTATGGAGGAGACACACAAGTGTGATTCCTTTTTTGCGTTTTGTATGTGTGTTTTGTATTTTGTATTTTGCTTTAGGCAAAAAATCGGATATGAAGTTGATAGATTAGCCGTAGATGTCATACAATCTCCTTAAAGTAATCAAGGAGAAGTGTGATTCATCTTTGCAGTTTGTATTTGTATTTTGTATTTTGCCTAAGCAAATAATAAGATATGAAGTTGGCAGATTACAAGTACAAGTGTGATTCAGTTTTACGGTTTGTTTTTGTAATATATATTTTCTTTTTTGTTTAAGCGAATGATAGGATATGAAATTGACAGATAAACCGTCTTTCTTTTTGTCTTTTCTTCTCAGGTGGGCATCAGTACAAGTAGGATTCATGCTCGTGGTCCTGTTGGAGTGGAGGGCCTTCTCAGTACTCGTTGGTGAGTTTCAAAGAACAAATGTGGAGTAGTTTGTTGTTAGGGCTTCTTTTTACGGTTTCTTTTATAAGTTTTCTTGTAGAGTTTTTCGTTAGAGTTTTTCTTAGGGTATTCTTTTTGTCCCTTTTAGGAGGGAGTCAAAATGCTTTTCATGCCCAGGTTAGGGATTCATATTGTATCGTTTGTGCAGCTGATAATCGGCGTTAACGATATTATCAAATGTTGATCCCTTGCCTCGATAATTATCGGCCTGACAGATAATTTGATTATCGTGGGCTATTTTTATAATTGGCGATAACCGATATGTATGGGGTAATACCGTGATTCTGCCGTACATGCCAAGAAAAACTCGGCGCTAATAGTAAAGGCTGATGTCCTTGAAATTTTAGTGAAATACCGTGAAGGTCTGTCTCCACTGTGTACACAAAAGGACAAACCAGTACTTTCTGTTATGATTGAATGGGCGCTTCCCCTCATTACACCTTTTTGTGCCTTGTTGATCTTTTTTTAATTTTTTGGACGTTAGAATGTCACATCTGGTCACATTACACACCACCATTTGGCAAGTGTAATCAAGCCCAATCTGAGAATTTTGTCCTGTTTGAGCCGTCATATTTTGTTTGGATTTGTCCTTAATACGGTACCGATTTTTTATCAACGATAGAATTCGATCTATTTATCGGACCAACAATTTTTATCGAGGACTTGGAAAAAACCTAGAATCGATTATTGTGTTTTTTCTATCGATACGAAACCCGAAGTCAGATGTTATTAAGTACGTTGCTCTGAGGGAGGAGATGTGACCTTCTTATCGGGGTTTTCTTCAAAGCCGATATGATATATATTGTTGATATTCCATAAATTTCGGAAATAAAAATATGTTGTTGCACTATTTTTCTATTTCGTCCTTTCTTTTCCCGTTTCTTTAATACTCACTATGGTCGCGTTTTGTTTTTCCTGTAGGCTCCTACGAGGACATGGCCATGTGGTGGAAAAAGACAAAAACATTGATTATAAGTTTAATCAGTTATCTCTGGAACCCTCGGACTCAGTTACGCCTGTCACAATGAACGGGGATTGCTGATTGGACCAACGGTTACGCGTTTTTTATTGGTGACTGGACTGGTGGTAAAAATGATAGGGAAATTTTTGTTTTTTTTTTTTTCCTGTGGCAAGGAGCAATAAAAAAAAAAAATTATACTATGCTAGTCCTAGAATCATAGGAATCATCCTTTTGAATCCTTAATGCGAGAATCCTTACTATGAGTCCTCCTTAGTACAAGAACCCTTAGTATGAGAGACAAAGAGAGGGAGGAAGCGAGAGAGAGGGTGGGAGAGAGAGGGGGAGGGAGAGAGAAGGGGGGAGGGAGAGAATCCTTAGTATTAGAGTTGCATGAGTCTGGGGGTGGCATTAAGTTATCCTTGGACTGGGAGGTTTCCCTAATGAAGTTTTGTCAACGAAAACGTTGAAACGTATAACAGTTTATTTTTATATTTTGATTCTTGCGTGCAAATTATTTTACCTGATGATGTGATGCTCTTATTATTATTTCATCATTATTCTTCGCAACAAGAAGTATAAAATGGTTTTAGTTATTGGCACAAGCTTTATCAAAACTGTGCTATTGTAACCGTTGAAGTGCATGGAAACAAAGAACGGAAAAGCCTATAAAAAACCGAAAAAACGCACAAAAAAACAAGCATTCAAATGAACAAAGTGGCGTGTTTAGTAGGGCCGACTTTATTAAAAAGCGCGATGGTAAACCATCTGAGTCCATAGGAACAAAAGGAAGTAGCATTGCTAAAACTGAAAAAACCACATGACTAGGGAATAAACAAAAAGGAAAATCAAGGCAAAACCGACGAAAATACGAAAGAATGGCATGGAAATCGAAAACACCCAAAAAAACAAAACCCCGCAAACAAAACATCAAAGGAAAAAACTAACACGTAACGAAAAAAAAAAAACCCAACATAACTAAAAACTACGGAAAGCAACCACGTAAGTCCCCGAATCCCGGAGGAGCACGAGGAGGAACTTCCGGAACACGCCGTCTATCCATAACGGCAATAGATGATCAAAGTAATATAGAAGCCAGCACCAGTTGTAGAGCCACGGAAAAACGTTGACGAAAAAAGGAAGTAAGCACTGAAACAGAAGGGCTCCCAGGTCCCCGCCTCTCAAACGAGCGCCGACCACAAGTATGGAAAAACTCGTCCAAAGCCACACCCACACAACCAAATATCTCGACCGCCATCGGAATAAAGCCATCCATAGCGTCGCGACAGGCATAATCACGCTCCTTCCTTTTAGCCGCGTCATGGGCGGCCACTCCCACATGCCGAGCCGCTTGGTTGACGACTGTAGTTGAGGTAGGGTTCGCCAAAACAATGTCACCAAATGTACTTAGTCGTATGAACTAAGTCAATTCTTCAAAAATATTCTGCCCAGTGAGGTCTGTACATAATGAAAGGTGGTGTTTGGAATTGGATGTGAGGTGTCACTTACTTTGTTAAGTGCTACAAAATGAATAGTTTTTGCAGTGCTATAAATTACAAACGTGTGCAACATTACGAGTAAATAGAACAACATTTAAGTAGGAGAGGATAATGTGAGAGAAAAAAATATATAGCGTGACATTAGGAGTTGTATTGGGCGAAAGTTTACAGCCAATCAAGCCCAACTGATTTAAAAACAATGTTCATGAAGCCAGCAATCCGCAAACAAGGACGCGAAACCACGTCCAGAATAAAGCCTAGGCAGAAGACTCCCTACTCTATCAACATTAACGAAGACTCCGAGCTCTGAAGGGAAATCAAGAGATGTAGTTTTGTGCCAAACGAAGTTACAATAAACTGTCCAACAACACAAAGAAGCCCTTGGCTAGCCCTACTTTTAATCGCCTCACTCTCAATCGAGCAAGTCAAAAACTGTAAGCCTACGAGCAAATAACAATAAGGCGGGGCAGCAGTGAACATCAATAAATCAAATTATGGATTTCTATGCTCGTGGAAATATGTGAGCAAAAGCCTTAACATTTTGTTTCAAGTCCAAAGTTCTTAGTCTGGGAGTTCTTAGACCAGCCAATTGTGGCGCGGTGCCATATCTGTTAGTACATTCCGTAAAACCCGCCTAGGCGAAAACGTGTGGAAATCCTTGGTTCTCCAACATTAAAAAATAGACCAATATATTCTCCAATATTCGTAGTTCTAAGCTTTAGTGTGGAATCGTCTTACTAAGTGTCTGGGGTAGTTTTTAGTGTTCTTACGGTTGGGTTTTTGTTTTTTCTTTTATGTTGTACTTGCTTTCCCTTTTAGACTTTTAATGGAGTTAAACCTTTGTTGTGCTTTCCTTATAGAAAAAAAAATGTTGACTTTCTTAAAAAGCGCGATGGTAAACCACCTGACCATGGGAACAAAAAGAAGTAGCACGGCAAAAACTGAAAAACTACATGTCGGGGGAAGAAACAAAAACGATAAGCAAGGCAAAAGCAACGAAAACACGAAAAGATGGCAAGTAGACGGAAAACACCCAAAAAGCAAAAAACGACAAACGAAACAACAAAGGAAAGAGCTAACACCTAACAACAAAACCCCAACATAACTAAAAATCTACGCAAAGCAACCACGTAAGTCCTCGAACCCCGGAGGAGAACGAGAAGGGAGTTCCGGGACACGTCGACGATCCATAGCCGCAATAGATGATCCAAGGAGGATAGAAGCTTGCACTTGTTGAAGGGCCACCGATAAACGTTGACGGTAAAAGGAAGTAAGTACTGAAACTGAAGGGCTCCTAGGTCCCCGCCGCTCGAACGAACGCCGAACACAAGCACGGAGGAACTCGTCCAAAGCCACACCCGAACAACCATATATCTCGACCGCCATCGGAATGAAACCATCCATACCATCGTGATGGCCATAATCACGCTCCTTCCTCCTAGCCGCGTCGCTTGCGGCCACACCCACATGTCGAGCTGCCTGACTGACAACTGTACCCGAGGTAGGGTTCGCGAAAACAACGTCACCAAATGTACGACGCGCACCATCAAGTAATACAATGTCAATCCGACCGGAAGGAATAATGTGGGAAACTTCCCGACGGAAAGAATATCCCCCCTCTGAAGCGATAGCAGCAATGGTGTCTCGAATCGTGTCGTGCGCCTGAATCAACTCGCCTCCGTGGCAGCAATGAAGCAAATGAACGCCGTCGGGCTCAAGAACGTGGTCACATGAGCAAACAAGAGAGCCAAGCAAAGGTGGGTGAGGAAGGCCAAGCCGAAACCTACGGGCTGTGGTGAATTGAGCCGGGGAGAATTGGAGGGTAGATAAGATAGGGAGAGCCAATAGCCAAGCTCCGGAACTAGTTCCGCCACAAGAAAGAAAGCGTGCACAATAAGTATGCCTCAAGAAGATCAGACTTAATAGCCGCGACAACCTTATCAGAAATAGATTCATGAACACGTGCAACTGATGTCGGAAGAAAGAGTAGAAAGATCTAGGATATCCTCGATAGGTAACAAGGTATGAAGGACGTCCATGAGGCGATCGTCAAATGTAGAAAGGGGCGACACAAAAGTAGGAGTGGGATGGGAAGTACGAGTAAGGTAGGAGGGGCGATGGGGGAAACACCAGGACAAAAGTGCAAAAGCCACTTTGGGATCAGAAAGGTTAGGAAGGTCATCCACATGAGACAAGTCTATCTGAAGAGCAGAATCAAAAAATTGCTTGGTGTATAGATGAGAACCGATCGGGCAACCTAACACACGAATGCCTTCGGATGGAGGAGGAGTCTGAAAACCAGGAGGTGGAGTGAAAGAAGGAGGAAAAGCACGGGGGGACCACACAACACACTTAGTGGGTTGGACAGAAAAATTGAGTTCGGCCAAACGATCCTTGAAAAAGGTATAGGCCGGAATAACTTGGTCCCCAACGACCAATAATGTGTGTGTCGTCCGCAACTGAAGGGAAGAGGCAAGATAGAAAAGCGGCCGCAGAAGCTCGGGGGGCCCGGTAATGAGCAAGGGCAAACAAAGGGCCTCCAAGAGGACCGCCCTGACGAGTGCCGGTCTTGGAAGAAAGTGGGACCAAATCACCATCAGTGGAAAAAGAGAGGCAGCTGCTCAAAGAATAAAAGGCCCTCACAAAGGAAATATCTAGACAATTGGAGAAGGTGCAGCCATTATACTCGGAAAAAATTGCATTACGATCCACTTTATTGAAAGCATTAGAAACATCAACTTGAAGGACTAAATAATCCGGGTGGGCATCCAACAACGTTCGAATCCCGTGGACCACAGCTTCGTAACCTCCCTGGGTTGCCACTCCAAACTCATGAGGAGAAAAATAATCATGGAAAGCGGCCTGAAGTTGGATGCAGATGGCACTGGCCACCAGTCGGTACGACACCTCGCCCACGGCAGTAGGACGGATTCCCCCATTGGGTTTGGTGACAGCTACAAGGCGGGAGGCCGTGAGGAGGTCACAAATACGAGAGGGGACAGTGCCACAGGCAATAAGAAAACAAACTCGGAAAAACATATCAAAACCCTGGGCACCTGATTCCGGAGGCAAAACGTCACGAAATATCTTATAAAGTGTGCGCGATGGGACCCCTTGCTGAAAGATAGGGAGAAGTCGTTAGAGCTTTAATAAAAGCGTCTCGATCTAGGATAAAACACTTTGAGGTTGGTCTTTTACCTTTGATGGTCATCAACTATTTTTAGTGGCAATCATGTTTTGTACTTCGATGGTCTTGCCATCGCGTTTTTGGAAATATAATATATTCACTTCCAAAAAATCTAACATCGTCTCCTAATTGCATCCCGATCGTCCACATGTTTGAAAGCGACGCTATCACGGCCGTCATTCTGATGATAGTGTTTGGTTGCTTGAGTTAATCTGAATCGCAAAACCACAGAGACGCCAACGGCCACGATTCGTCCATAAAATTTTAGTCGCCTCCATAAACTATAATTCAAAAGTAGGCATTTTTATGTTAGGCCTTTGGTAGGCGCACAAAACTTGGCACAAAACTCGCGTAGAGTAGTCATACTGTATGTGTGTATGTTTGTGCACACTCTTGTAAGAACGTACAAATCTGACGTATGATCATAGTACACCGCACGCCGGTGGACAACATTTTTCAGCGAAATGACAAGGCGTAGGGTGAGTTGTGTTATGGGCTTTTCATGTGATTTTCTTAGATCGCTACTTTGATCAACGACCGTTCGATCGTTTTAATCTGACGGTTTAAATAAAAAATACCTCAAAACTCACATAATTCTATTTTTTTGTCCGAATGTTTTTCAAAATATAGACATGACGTTTAATTCTCTATCGATCGATGTGCAACTCAACCATGTTACTATTTTTTTTCATTTTGCGACCAATACAATATTGGTCTTAAGGTCATATTGTATGTTTTACATACAATAGGCATATTCTATGGGCCTACTTTCACCCACTTTTGAAGTATTCCATAAACCGTCACCGATGCCTTCGAAGTATCGTATCGTTGCCTTACAACAAAAACATTACATGGAATTCATCTACGTACACCCATGTTCACCCGGAAATACACTAGGCATATGCGCGCCTTCCTGCCGATCTTATATAGAGTACATTCTCTATTTTAGTAACATTCTTGATTTTCAGATGCCTCCTCTACCTGAAAAAATCGGAGTGGTAGAGTATATAATACTGTTAGCATGTCTTATTGACTCGAGTTTAAACTTAACGCTCCTCTTAGGCATTTGCTCTTTTTGCGATATGTTTTTCAGCGAACCTTTTATATCACATACACCTCGCCTCTCACAAATTCATTTACTTTACGTCTCTTTACCAAAAACAGTTGCCTCTTCGTGATCATAAATTGACCCCGACGATCGAAGTTTAAGCAACCTAATCCATCTACGTCGGATTTGTTTGGAAACTCATACGACTTGTGTGTCACTAACATCTTATTGATAGAATTGTTTTCACTTGTCGACTCGTCTCTCTTGGTTTTATATATGTGATATTTCGTATCGGCCACACCAGTTCTCATAACTTAAGTTTAGATCCCATGATCTAGTATCACTTCTAAAGGTTGTCCCCCCACTGTTTGGTGATAGGTGCCATTTTTTTCCTTTGTGGTTTTGGAGTTTCGCGTGTTGGAAAAAATACCAAATTATGAAAAGATTGTGGCCACCAAGTTAAGCCTCTCGAGAAGATTAATCTAAACCTTGACGTACTTTTTCTTTTTTAGTACATCTCTTAAAATACGGTTTGGCTAACGGATACACCAAACGGTGAACCTTTGGTTTGGTACAACTTGTGCTCACTTTTAACTCGGTCATTGTTTACATCAAACAATATTGGTTGCAGTTATTTAATTAGCGATAACACGACATCAATTTTAATGCGTATATGGCGTTTTTTAACCCTTTTGTTTTAGTTTTATCAAAATCATGATGCTTCTTATATAAGTTATATTTGACGTGCACATATTTTATTTTGTTTGTGCATATAACATGAGTACACGAAATATTATTTGAACATTATCACTTTTAGGTAATGATGCGTATCGCGTTGGATAATCTCATGTCTAATGTCCCAATGTAACATATAAAACAATGTGCACAGAAGATCCGATTTCTTTATTTTTACATGATGTGTCGATTCGATGCGTCATCATACGAACTACATGTATCATCCACTTATTCGATACATCTTTACTGTATCGATACATTCGCTGCAAAGTTTTTCTCTATAGTTGTGAGAGATGTAAAGATGTTAGGAGAGAAGGGGATGGACGAAAAGAAACAGGAAGACAAATGAGAGGAGGGGAAGAGAGCTTCAAAAAGAAAGAAGGAGAGGAATGCGAGATATGGAGAGAGGTTTGGGAGGAAAGGGTCAGAGAGGGATAAATAGATGGCTGTTATTTTTTCCCTCCCTCTCCCTCGGATTTGTCGATGTGGATTTTTTGAATAATTGGGATAGAAAGATGAAAAGAGGGAAAGGGTGAGGGGGGGGAGGAAATATGGTGCGAAACGAAAGGAGGGAGAGGGAGGGGGGGCATTTAAAGCACGACGGGAGGAAGGGAACCAAAGAGGAGAGAAGATAAGGAGAGTGGTTTGGGAGGGGAGAAAGAAGGGATGGTTGAAGGGAAAGTGGTGGTCGCTCTACCCTCCCCCACTTTCCCTCCCGTTTGTTGATGCCATTTCTTTGGGTGGTTAAGAGATAGGGGCGGAGATAGAGAGGGAAGAGAGGAGGGTTTGATGGAGGTAGGTGGAGAGGGTGGGAAGGAGGGGGAGAAGGATGGAAGGAGGAAGGGAGGGAGATTCGAGAGAAACGCAAAGATTATAACCTTGAAATCGAGGAGATAGACGAGGGAGGAAAGAGGAAAGTATAAAGGGTGGGAGGGACACCGGGAGCGAGAGAGGGAGAGTACGAGGGAGGGTAGGCACAAAAGAGATTATCAATCTTTCCCCCCTCCTTTTCCCTCTCTCATTCCCTCTTTATCTTACTATCATCCTCCCTCTCCTCTCTCCCCTTTTGTCCCTCTCTCCCCGTTCTTGCCCTCCACCTCATTTTTTTTCTTTCCACCCGTCTTCCTCCTTTCTCCCTCTTCTGCCTTGTATTTACGGATTATGAGCATTGGTAACGTTTCGTCACGTCCAACTATCATTTCACATCGAGCGAATACGGGATGCAATCTTTACCGTGGGGTATGAATCATAATACACAAACGAGCGCGAGGTGTCGCACATACTACCACCATGTTCCCAATATAATGGGTGCACGGGGCCCTAGTGTGGATCTTTAGTTTCTACATGGCGCGGCGAGAACATTGGGTGACGTTGTCCTCACAGATCCTACAAGATCCCATGTTTCCTCACGCGTGGCATTACATACTGGTGTTGCGGCTCGAGATGCAACGACTTCCAAATAACGTGACTACGGGCATCGAAACCAAGCTGAAAATTTCACACCATTTTTTTTTGAGATATTTGGGACCTTGGACTCTTCTTTCAACAACTTTTTGTACGGTTGCACTCGACGAATTTTTAAAGTTTGAGGACCTAACATCCCTTCCCCAACTCTCATGTCAGCTTTTTACCGACAATGGATCTCTGTCGCCCTTCAGCATTCCCTAGCTTCGACCATTATCTGACATAGCACGGTGTTGATTGATGGGCGAGGAATACGAGACTTACCCCCGCGCCACCCGGCGCATATAGACTATATTCGTAGTTTTGATCTTTAGTTGGGCATAGTCTTAGGGGCATAGTCTCAGGCTTAAGTGTCTAGGGTAGTTTGTAGTGTTTCAACGGTTTTGTTTTTGTTGTTCTTATTTATTTTTTTTTTTTAACCACTTTTGTTGTGTTTTTAGTCCTTTAGGATTTTGGTTTTTCACCTTCGTTGGTCGTCAATTCCTTCTAGTGACAATCAATGTTTTGTACTTTGATGTTCTTACCATTGCGTTTTTGGCAAAATAATCTATTCCTCTCCAAAACATTGTACTGGAATCCCTCCACCTGGTACTGTACTTATAGATAAGGATTGGTTGGTCGCATTGAATCGGGTACCCATGCGATGAGATACGCACCTCTACAGGACTTAATGGGACCATTGTCGACATTGAAATCATGTCAGTACCCTTGATACATTTAATTTCATTATTTCTTGGAACTGCATCAGAAACGTTTATTGCTTTAGATGGTTACATAACATAGTTCAAAATTAGGTGAAAGTAGGCCCATTCAATATGCCTATTGTACGCAAAACATACAATATGACCATAAGACCCATATTGTATTGGTCTCAAAATGAAAAACAATAGTAACACGGTTGAGTTGCACATCGATCGATAGAGAATTAAACGTCATGTCTAAATTTTGAAAAACATTCGGACAAAAAAATATTTTTTTGTGAGTTTTGAGGTATTTTTTATTTAAACCGTCAGATTTGGACGATCGGACGGTCGCTGATCATTTCGGTTGTATTTTAGAAACCGCGTGTCATGTGCAAATATGAAGATTTTTCGTTGGTTTTCCATCATGACACGTAGCTTAATCTTCCAGCGTGTCACGACTTTTTTTTTCTGTAACTGCCAACCCACCTCCTCGAGGTGGGTTGACAGTTACAGAAAAAAATGAATCGAAATCCTCGCAGATGAACATCCAGTATTACTTCCAAGACCTTCGGAGAGTATCGGCAAGATTCTCTGTAATGTTGTTTTTCGTATAAAAACAAAATAGGCGGTACGATCTGGTACGGAGGGTCGCGAATTTCTGTAAACTACGCCACTTTTCGCCTGATGGAACGTCACCCTGATGGAACTTGACCCTAATACAGAAATTTTGCAGTCCGTACTATTACAGAGACCTCCTGATGTAACCATACCCCAAATAAGTAATTATATGAATTACAGAATTAGCACTTTTTTGTCGGTTACATTTTGCGGCGTCTACCTTTAAGGGCGTGTTCCCATGTAACCGATATTTTGAATCGTTATTTTGATTTTAGCGCTGATTTTACGGTCTAACCAGATGTTGATCCACACGGTGACATCTCAATTTCATTTGTGATCATACAGGTACTGTACTGTAGTGTTGTTGGTTGGTAGAATGGCAATATTGACATCATTTGGAATGTGCTGCCGCAGATCCATCCTTTTATGGTAAACTGACGCCTCTTTCCCCCCTTTGGTCACATTACCTTCGTGCTTTCTCAGACTTATTGGCTCGAGAGGTGCAATCTTATTAAAATTTGCCTTTAATATATCTGCGAATATTTACAGCTTAACTGCTTTCGGACTTCTACTGGTGCTGGTTGTGCAGTGTTTTTGTTCTTCATTTCTTTTCGCTATTGCACCCAGCTGCTGCAGCGTGCGGCCTCAAAACTAGCCTTCTTGAAGGTTTGTTCGAACAAAGACATTTAAACTCTTCATCTGATTGTTTGCAGGATGAAATGTGTTGTTTGGCCTTCTGTTTGGAATTGAAATGTTGCTTCAAATTTTCTGTTTGGTAACTTTTGGTGTCATGTTTGCATTCAATATGTTTCACGCATTTTGCATTTTCTCATTTCCAGTTCGTGTTATGTTCTGCCGCAGGTCTGTCTAGCTGTACGGGAAAAACTCCGGCGGATTCTTGTTGTAGTGATCTCCGGGCTGTCGAAAATGCAATTGCAGTCGATAATCCTGACGCCTACTTGGCCGTTATCACAAATATAAATCAAAATGCTGATTGCAAAGCGGTACGACTTAATGTCCACAATCGTTTCTGTTTGCTTCGCTTCTGCCTTTCAATCTATTGCTTTTCTAATGAGCCTGTTCAATTTTGTAGGCATACAAATCCACGCTTAACGAAAGCGGTGTGGTAGTGGACGTCTTCAAGTATTGCCCTGATGCAGACTTGCTATCCCTTCTTGAAATTAACTCGTCCAGTACATGCCCCAAATATTTACTGCAAGATTTGATCACATCGTAAGAATTTTTGCCTAGGTTTTTTTTTGTTGAAATTCGTTACCTTGCTTTGACTGGAAAGAGTTTCGTATTAAATTTCAGCAATTTACTCTTAGGATTTTTCGAACAGAACTTCTCAGCCTTACTCTTTCTTGTTTTTGACTGCTGAAAATGATGGATATCGGGTGAAACAGAATCAACCTCACTTCGCTGGCAGAAAACTGTTCTACTGGTGACGCAGCCTGCAGTAACTGTTTAACTGCTGTGACATCAGCGGCAAATTATCTTGCACATGGAAGTGGTGATCCAAAAGTCACAGAGGATTGTAAGAAAGCACTTATCGTGAACCTCTTCCAACAAGAGGTATTGAAACACCTCAGTAGCTTGGCAGGCATTTATTTTTTCACTGCAAGGCCCCCTGTTCTGTGGCAAACCGAAGTTTCTGTGCTGTGTGCCAAGTCTTTCTTTCACAATTTTTTTCTGTGAGCTTTTCTGCAGGGTGCGACAACGTCTGCTGCACTTGTTCAAGTTGAACGTTCAAGTGGTTGTACAGAGGATGTTGTCCTTTTGTCTCCTCCGCCTCCATCTCCTCCCCCGCCACCATCTCCACCTCCCTCTCCTCCTCCTCCTCCTTATCCACCTCCCTCTCCTCCTCCTCCTCCTAATCCACCTCCTAGTCCACCACCTTCTCCAAGACCACCTCCTGTTCCTCCTCCACCAGTCAAAATTACTCCTCCATCGCCTCCATCGCCCCCATCTCCTCCCATTGGGCCACCACCTCCAGTGAAGCCACCGCCTCCAGTGAAGGCATCACCACCACCTAAATCTCCACCACCAGTGTCTCCTCAACTTTCGCCACCACCACAGTCTCCTCCACTTGGAACGCCACCACCATCTTCTGTATTGACGTCAGCACCTGATTCTGCTGTTGTAACCTCGCCACCTCCACCAACAAGTTCACCACCACCACCAAGTTCAGCCTCGGCCACTGTGGCAGGAGGTCTTTTGATTGCATTTTTAGTTATTGTCAACGTATTTGTTATCTGAGTTTTGGACAGTAGTGTTACATGTGCAGCAATAATGGTACAATTGATGTACGGTCCTTTGGAAAAGCCCTGTTTGTCATTAAAGGTAGAATTAGAGCACTCACGAGGTTACAACTGGTCATTTTTGTTTTTTGCCGTAGATAGTAATAATTGAACTGGTGCAGGCATGCAATGCAGGTAGATATATGATTGATCGTTAGAACTTTGGTATCTTCTTGGACAATGTGGATACGCCATTTGGTTTAATTTCAGTTTATTTTGTTGTGACCCTTGTACCTTCGGTGAATCTGAATTTCTTGCAATATTCCTTGCATAGTCTGAAATCGAAAAGAAATTGGTGGTAAAGATATTCTACTTTTGTCTAGTCGTTTTCACTTTGTCTGAAATCTACTCAGATTTCTTAGCAGGCTGGAAATATTGCCAGAAATGAGGTGGGCATTTCTGAATATTGAAATGACTGTTTGTCAAATGGAGCTTGATAATTCATAAATGAATTGTCCTATTGGGATATGATGATTTGTTTGTCAGGCAAATCGTTGTCCAGAAAAGCTTGTTCTTCACTTTTTAAACGGATTTGAACTTGCTAAATTTATAATGAAGGTAAAATCCAAAAACCTCCTAAAACATAAGGGCACTTCTGATCATAATTCCATACGAATGTTTTCGATGGTTAGTGTTGATGTCCACAATTCTAAATGATCCTACCCTAGCAGAAAGGGGATGGATCTTTCCAAGTTGGAGTTATACCTGAACCCATATCGCTGGCACAGGGACACTCGAATTTAAACCCAACAACCTAAAATTGCACGTCACAATTTAAATACCGGAGAAAACTATGGATCAATTATCCTGAATAGACAGTTTTTCCTTTTTATTGTCACTATTTGCTTTGAAACCCGTGCAGTATTTGTTGCTCAAAATGCTGAAAAACGTTTCACAGTTATCAATAACACCCTCTATATTTTACAACAAAGTCGTGGAGTTTTCATGCTTCAACTTGGCAATGTAAAAGAAGCATCACTAGGATTGCATCATTATTAACGCTTTCATGCGTTTTAACTTCTTTTATTGAGAGCCTTGTGGTGGAGAAACTTCATGTCAATCCTAAAACTGAAGGTTCATGCGGTTTGTGTCTTCTGTTGCGGTGAAGATCGTTAACAAATTACAGTCGCATTCCCTTTGACGGTTCATCATGTAGACCAATCTCTGAGCTTCACTAAGGGCCGATCACAATATGAGCTTGTTTCTTAAATCCTTGGGAAAGTATGCTCCTTAACATGAGAATCTTGAATACATTTCTTTTTATTTTGTTTTTCTCTTATCCAATTAAGATTTTTGACATTCTGGTTTCTTTATATCCAAGACAACCTCATGATCAATATCTTTGCAATTTCCATAGCTTGGTTACTACTGAATAATAAGACTAACCTGGATTGATTTACCAGAATCACGATCTCCAAAAACTGGTTCAACAATTTTATTCCAGGATTTCATTTCATCTGGATCCCCTTTCCTAATATTTCTCTATTCTTGGTAATGGGCCAATTCCTGTAACAATCGACCAGAATTTATAGAAACTAAAGCGGACAAAGACTTTACAAAGGGCACAAAGCCTCCAAACTTTCTTTCAAAGAACAAGAAGAAAACACTTAATAATGCAAAAACCAGTCTTCAACTCAATTGAAATTCCCTAAAATATACGCATTAACTCTGTTACAAGCGGCCAACCACGGAATTACTGTAACCTGTAGAAACAAATACCCAAACTTCTCCATTAGTAAGGACTTCGTTTTTTCGTAATCTACAGTAGATACATCCCATGTATCATCACAGACCAGATTCTGATGAAACTATACAGTAGTTCATAACAATCAAGATAAATAAAATAAGATAGACGCAAGAAACCGATCAAAATGCAGTTCACTCCCACCCTCCCTCCCTCCCTCCCTTCCTTTCTCCCTCCCTCCCTCCCTCTCCACACTATTCAAACTGCAGACGAAGTCAAGTTCACCAAATAACCACATAGTCACTGGTCCTATCTGCGAGTCACGAGAGAATCGTGAGATTCAATAAGAATACTGGCTTTGATGGAAAATTAAAAATACCACCATCGGAAAAACCAGAATAAATCCACACCAAAAAATACAACCGTTCCGTTAGAAAGTAGTAAACTTCGAAAATTGAAAAACATGCTTCCAACGCATCTGTTTTTTAATAATATAAGAGAAGTATACAAGAGAGTCTAAAAGAAAGTATATAGGAAAGTATACAGGAAGTAAATAAGGAGGTATTTAAGAAAGTGTAAATGATGGTATACATGAATTTATACAAGAAGCATTTAAGAAAGTACATAATAAAGTTTATAAGAAAGTACAAGAATGTGTATAAGAAGAAGGTGCACAAGAAAGTATACAAGCATACAAAAAAGTATATAAAAAAGTAGACAAGTATAAAAAAAAGTTTATAAGAATGTATGTAAGAATGTATTTAAGAAAAGTATACAAGAAAGATACAAGCAAGTATATAAGAAAGTACATAAGAATGTTTGTAAGAAAGTATTGAAGAAAAGTACTAAGAAGGTATATAATCAAGTATTTAAGAAGGTTTATAAGAAAGTACACAAGAAAGTATACAAGAAAGTATACAAGAAGGTATAGGAAAAAAGGATATAAGAAGGTATACACGAAAATCTTAAGAAAGCATCTAAGAAAGTAGGTAAGAAAGTACATAAGAAAATATTTTAGATAATATATAAGAAAGTACATAAGAGGGTATTTTAAAAAGTATACAAAGAAAGTACGTGACATACCGCACCACCTCCTCTCCAACTGTGTCCACGTGGAAAGCTTAATACTCCTCCTGTGAACAAATATGAAGCCAAAAGGAACCAAAAAAAAACAAAAGAAACAAAAAAAAATCAAGCAACACAGCGACTCGACAGGATAGTAAACCTTTTCATACACCTTTTGAGAAAACCTTCGATAAATCTTTTAAGAAAACCTTTCAATAAACCTTTAAAACTTTTGATAAACCTTTCAATAAACCTCTTGATAAAACTTTTGGTAAACCTTTTGGTAAGCCTTTTGTCGAATTACAATTCTAAAGCCCACGAATATTCAATAGGCTATTATATTAGGTTTATCGGTCGAATGATTTGAACATAAATAGGGTGGTAAACATATTATTTGTGACCTTAGAACAGAGGCCAAAGTACTTTTTCTTTTTTGCTCAATAACAGCCAAATTTTTTAAAAAAAGTTATTTCACTCGAGCGAAAAAAGTTTGTGAATCTTACATCTGCCCACAACGCTGTTTTGTACAATTTATTATTACGAAGAATTCCAGTACAAAAAAAACCGTTATGAAAAATTAAGAACAGGACAGAGAGTACTTTGAAATCGACAGAGCACACGATTTCCGGCCACAAAAAGGTACAAAATTCAAATAAATTACCCATTGGAGAAAGAAAATGGGGAGGCAGTTCCACCACAGGTATGTCCCAGAGCCTCCATACTAGAAACCAGTACACTTCCATCTGTTCACTGAACGCCAGAATGTTCAGTCCCTTGTTCCTTTTTTTGCTTTGCAAATTAGAAAAGTACTACTGCTTACTACTTTCCTTCTTTTTTTCTGCTACTTCACTTTTCTTTCCTTTTTGGTTTCTTTTTCATTTTTAGGATTGAAAGATTGAGCATCGCAAATGGAAGTTTCATTAATAGAAACATAAGCTACATGCAAGATACAAAAGAAAAAATGATATGAATGAAGGACGGAGAACCGAGGACGAAGAGAGGAGAACAGAGAAAAGAATGGAGAAGAGGAAGGAGAAGCGAACAGAGAACAAAGATAAAAAAACGGGAACGGGAAAACAGAAAAGAGAAAACGGAAACGGAAAACGGAAACGGAAAACGCAGAATGGAAAAGGAAAAATAGAAAACAGGAAACGGAAAATGGAAAACATAAAAAAACGGAAAGAAAAGAAACAGGAAACAAATAACCGGAGAATAGAGAACAGAGAACGGGAACAAAGGAAAGAAACCAGGTAACAGCGAAATCAGAAAGGCAGCCAAAGAATCATCTTACACGCAGAAGAAAGGGAATCAGTGACCGTATGGATGGCCATAATTGTACTCCTCGTTTCTTTCTCACTGTTGTCATAAGTAAACACGCATATGATACAATACAAGGTCAGTCAGGAGGGCCATGCTTCAATGCAATAAAACATTAAAGACTAAAAACTGAAGAAGAAAGATTGAGAAGAAATATTGACAATACAATAATAAAGACGAGAAAATGAAGGACAAGGACTGCGAAGAAACATTGACAGCAAAATATTAAAGGCTAAAAACTGAAGAACAATTACTGAGAATAAATAGTAGAAAAGACAAAAAATGGAAGAACAAAGATTGAGAAGAAATATTAACAATGAAATGCTGAAGACTAAAAACTGAAGAAAAAAGACAGAGAAAATATATAGACATGTATCTAATGTTCTTCAACCGGCAGACTGGGACGCATCCCCCATATCAGGTTTTTCAAAGTTTCTGATTCTGAAAGCATATCCATGTCTCCTTTTCCTTAATTGAAGACATGAGTGTCCCAGTGATTAGTGAGTGTCATGAGTGTCACACTGATTATGAGTGGACCATAATGCGCCACGTTACAATACATAATTTAGCGTAGTTAACTCGAATAAACTGTTAACTCTAATAATTCACTAACTATAATAGTGATGGACGGACTAACAAAGTCACATAACAGAAAGGACCATGTTTGACTTTCACAGATTTTCCACACTTTTTCGGGGTAATAATAGACAAAAACAGTGATACATATAGAAAGATTGACAAACTTGTAAAAACACTTTCTGAGTGGCAAGGCTAACAATCCCCCTTATGAAAGACAAAACCAATTTTGCATTACTTCAACTGGGTACAACCACATTAGTTACTGTAGTTTAATCTGGCTTTTGGACTCAAACAACTATTACTCAAGCTAATTATAAGGGGGTATAGAATCCTCAATTTAGCAGTGATCAACATAAATCATGGATTTACTGGACTACTGTAACTCAGTTCATTTCGACCGAAAACTGTTCAATAGAATTTGCCAAGAATTAGAGTGGTCTATCTACCCACAGTTAACTGAGCCCCCCTCACATTGGCTTACAAAATGTGAAATCAAATAGAAAAACTTGAGATCTGTATTGCACTTACATTCCTGAAGTTCTCGCTCCTTCACTTTGGCGGCTCTTTGTAGTTTTGCCGCACTTGCAAAAGTGTCAGGCCTGCAAGCTCCATAACAAGTTCAAAATAATTACTCTGTTTTAACATTTAGTAATTACTATTTATAACTTTTAATAATCACTCCTAACATTTGAGGTAACTAGTCAGAATTCGAAATTAAAAGAGACTGCATTCTATTGTGCAAAATTTGGGCCGATTGGGACAATGGCAAATACCAGCTTGACTGAATTTTAATGGAATTATTTCTGATGTTTCTACATATGAATCAAGAAATGCCACATTGCAATAAATTTTACGTCTTTGCACTACTGTTATAAACTATAGTACATCAAAACAACAAAATTATCATCGTTTAGAGAGGATACTTCAGAGTGCACAAACATTATGTACCAAATTAATAGAGCATTTCCTCAGCACCTCTCTCTCTCTCTCTCATGCAGAAAAGAAAGATTTTGTATTAACACTAACATCAGTTTACAATAATGGTGTTACACGAGGTGGCCCACAATATTGCCTATTTCCTCTTCTTGCAACATCTTCATCGTTGAAACAAAGTTCTGTTAGTTTCTTTTTACCGTCATTATAATTTCACATGTTTGTGAACTACACCATGAGCCGCTATTAGAGTAAAATTATTAACGTGACGTTTATATCAGAGCTATTAATTATAATTCAGTTCCAAATGACGTGGTTGGTTTCCAACTGTTTAAAGAATTAGCGTCAAGGAAATAACAATTAGTGTTATTAACACTAACTGAGATCCACGGTGTAGTTCATCAAGAGATTAAACATGAAAATTCTAGTATTACCAAGCGGTAAGATACTATACCTGACATCAGACCAATTACTTTGGAATCTTAGATATTGTTGAGTTCCTTAAGAAGCTATAAATAATTATAAACAATAATTAGTTGCAATTAATAGTAATAACGTTTGCATTTTGTTTTTTTCCGTTTTGTTTGTTCCTTAAGAAGCTACAAATAATTACGTATTTTTCTTTTTCCTTATTTCGTTTTCTTTATTCCTTGAAAAGCTATAGAGGTCAGATGATTATAACAAAAATAACAATTGCATTCTTTTTTTGTTTAATAAAAATGATGAGTGCATTCTTTCTTTTGTTTTCTTGAACGGCTTACGTGTTAAGTGCTTCTGCTTTTCGTCGTAACTGAAGAAGCTCCAACCCTATTTTTTTCTCCTTTGCACTTACAATGACCGCCTGACCAACGCCAAACCCAACCCTAAAGAAACTTTGAAAATGAAAAACCAAATTGCTGAAAAACTGAAAAACTGAAAAACCAAAACGCTGAAAAACTGAAAAATTGAAAAAACAAAAAAAAAGAGTAAAAGGCATCTTGTGGAGGTTTAGCGCAGCTCTAACTCGTCTTACTCTCAATAAAAGGGTGTAAGGAACGGAAAATGTAAGAAAAAACGAATAGTTTGATGAAAGAAAATAGTTTGATGAAACAAAATTTTGAACAAATGAAGAATTTCCATTGGTTCAATTGACTATAGACACGTAACCTTATGAATAAAATTGAAGAGGGATGAGGGATAAGGATAAGGGGAAAAAATTCCCTGTCTCCTTTTATTCAAACGAATTAAACATATTTTATTAGTTTACATGGTTCAACAAATGCAAAAGTCCAGGGTTTTCCTACAGTTTTTGTGCTCGTTTTTAACCTTGTTTCGGACAATTTTCATTTTAAATTAAACAGAGCACTAATGTTCTTGTTTTGCATGTTTGTCGTTTCCCCTTCATCTCTTTCATCTTATGACAATCGTCGCTGTGTTTACTCATGTAATTGCTCCATTCATTCTTGCTCTTAAATTTCACATCATATAAATACTTTCAAAATATAACTTTGCAATATCTACAACCGAATGAGTGGTTTTGCAAGGTATAAAGATTGCCATTTTACTGAACCTATCGACTACGACCATGATACTGTTATTCTTTTTAGATGTAGCAGGCAACCTGACAATTAAATCCATACTGACAGATTCCCATGGTCTTTCGTGGATATCCAAAGGTTTTAAGAGACCTTTAGGTTTTTGGGTACTAGGTTTACTCTGTTGGCAAGGGACACAACTTTCCACGTGTTTTGACACCTCCTTTGCTATCCCAGGCCAAAATAATCTACTTTGCAATCGACTAAGAGTTTTATCTCGACCTAGATGTCCTAAATGCTCATGAGCTTCCCGTAAAATTTGTTTTTTTAAGTCTCCCACTTTAGGAATGCATAATCTATCCCCAATTTGCAAATACAGTAAACCATCCTCTAGTCTAAAGTTTTTGACATGCCTCTCATTCAATGGGTCAGAATTCCCTCCCGAAATATTCATGCAAATCACAGCGAAATAAGGATCTTTATCATAACCATTTCTAACAGTATCTAAAAACAATTCATCCTGAACCATAACACTTATTTCAAAACATCTAGTTAAAGGGTTTGCGACTACATTTGTCTTCCAAGGAATATGTTTGACATTAAATTTGAAATATGCAAATTTTTGCATCCACCTAACATGTCTGCCAGTCATAATCTGCGCATCACTTAATCCTTGTAAATAAGAGAGTGCTTTATTATCACAGTGAACTGTAAATTCTTTATTATACAAATAACAACGCCATTTCACCAATGCATGTACGATTGCAAGTAATTCCTTTTCCTGTGCTGTGTAGTTTTTTTCAGCATCATTGAATTTTCTGGACTCAAAAGCAATAGGATGAAAGTGTTTGCCGACTTTTTGACTTATGACTGCACCAACACCTTTATCAGATTCATCTGTAGTGACCAGAACTTTAAATTCCCCGGCAGGGTCAGGATACACTACACCGTGAATCGTTATTAGCCTTATGTACGCTATATCGCCACCCTAAAATTTTGACATTGATACCTTAAATATAATAAATTACGCTATTTAAGGACGTGGACCATAATCTGCCACGTCTACTGGCACTAAATTAGAATGAATGACGCTAATTTATTCTTTACACTAATAATTTATATACGCTAATAACGATTTAAGGTGTAGTGTTGGGGCAGAAGTCAACTTCCCTTTTAATTCCTCGAATGCTCCCTCCTGATCAGCTCCCCACACAAACGTCTCCTTCTCCCGAAGTAAATCCGTCAAAGGTGCGGCGATCATACTGAAGTTTCTGATAAATTTCCTGTAATAAGTGGCTAATCCCAAAAACGATCTAACTTCTGTGACATTAGTAGGTTGTTTCCAATTTTGGATTGCTAAAATTTTGGATGGATCTGTTTTAACACCTTCCCCACTAACTATATGTCCCAAAAATAATTGTTCACTTTTAAGAAAACTAGATTTTGACAATTTTCCATATAATTTTCTTTCTCTTAACCTTTCCAACACTCTTTTTAAATGAATTACATGTTGTTCTTTAGATTCACTGTAAACTAAAATATCGTCTATAAACACTTGGACAAACTCATCTATGTAATCTGAAAAGGTTTGGTTCATTAATCTTTGGTAAGTAGGCGGTGCATTCGTTAAGCCGAATGGCATCACTATCCAATCGAAATGACCCACCCTAGTCTTGAAAGCAGTTTTATCAACATCTTCAATTCTAATTGGCACCTGATTAAAGCCACTACGCGGGTCAATCAACGAAAATACTTTAGCAACTTTTAAACGATCTATCAAATCAGAAATTAAAGGTAACGGATACTTATCCTTCACCGTAATCTTGTTCAGACTACAATAATCGACACACATTCTCAACGATCTGTCTTTCTTTTTGACGAAGAGAACTGGTGCTCCGTACGGTGATTTGCTGGGTTGAATATGTCTTTTCTCTAAGAGATCTTTGATCTGTTTCTTTGACTCCTCCTGCTCAAAGAAACTGTGTTTATAAATTCATGTGACAGGAGGATTACATCCAGGTTCAAGGTTAATAACATGTTCTACATCTCGGGAAGGTGGCCTCCTTGAGGGTAAGTCATTTGGGAAAACATCTCTAAATTCAAAAATCAAATTTTTAAAAGCAGCATCAGATGTATTAATGTCAGTTACAAAATCAGATTTTTGTTTTTCGAAAGTTTTAGTGGTGTCTGTTTTAGGGAATACATCAATGTTAGTGTTTTCTCCCCCCCTTTCATCGGTAACTGCCTCAGTTACTAATAACAAAAAAACATGATTTGTTTTATTTTTTAAGTGCTTTTTAAATTGTTTAGCAAATATCAAACCTTCCACTCCCAATCTGGTTATGTTATTAATATGATTCCTATGCAATTTCTTAGGAGATAATGCTTGCAAAACCTTCCAACCGTTTTCAGACTTCACTTTCAAGGTGTTAATTTCCCAATTAATTTGAGGATTGTATTCAGTTAACCAAAGTTTTCCCAGAATTAGTTCTTCACTTCCCAAATTCATTATTTCACACACAACTTTCATTTTATGACCTTGGATATCAACTTCTATCGTGTCAGTTTGTAAGTCTAATGTGGACTTATTACCATTTGCCACTTAAACATGTAAAGGCTTTTCCCTTATGACAGAAGGAATTTTATTTTCCTCTACAAACTTATGTGAAATAAAATTATGTGTGGCACCTGAATCAACCATTACTTTCAACGGTTTTCCTTCCACTAATGACTCGAATGTAATCAAATTGTGTCTGGTGTCATCATTAATTAACTGTCCTAACATAGGTCTGTTGTTGAGAATTTCATCAGAAGGATTCTTTAAACTATGCAATGTAGTGAGAATCATAATAAATTCAGCTATCCTAACTTTTCCATTAATTAATTTGCCCTCCAACGTTACCTCTTTAACTTCTGGATCCGTTTGACTCAACTGAGGACTTTTAGTTAGTCCTTTCCGTTTCCCACCTCCTGGGCTTCCTGCTCAGCTAGGTATAATGCAATATCCTCTTGGAGACCTTCATTTACTTCGGCTGTTTTTAGAGAACCTTTATCTGTACAGTCTTTAGCGTAATGATATGGACCTCCGCATTTGAAACAAGTGACTTTCTTTTTGGGTTTTATGCACTCTCTACTAAAATGTCCCTCCTCTCCACAGTTATACCAGTTAATCTTCTCCAGTTGTGCATACTCAAATACTTTATGACCTTTTTTCTGACAAATAGTTTATGTGGGGATGGTAAGGTTAGGCTTCTGGGCATTAATGTTTGGTTTAGGACTTTTAATATACCCCCCTCTATTGTTAAATTTATTTCCTGCATTAACACTATGTCCACCCCTTTGATTTCCCCTGAAGATAATTTGCCTATTCACCAGACCAGCATTCCGACCCTTTTCAACAAATTCAACTTCATCCTACTCTGATACTTCATTCAAATTACCCGTGAGTGATCGAGTTTCCCGATTATACCTCAACTGATCCTCTAATTCCAATGGCTTATCATGTAATTCCTTCAAATTATTAAATTTTTGATGTTTTAGTTTTGATTTCAGTATAAGATTCAAATAGTTCAAGAAATGCAATTTAGCCATTTCATCAGTCAAACCTATGACATGAATGCTAGATGAGTCAAATTCCACAATATAATCCTTCACAGATCCAGTCTGTTTACAATTCAACCACTTTTCTTCCATTCTGGATTTAAAAGTGACAGACAAGAAACGCGATTTGATCGCGGTTTTAAAAGTTTCCCAATCGGCATTATCAAGAATCCATTTAGACCTTCTCTGAGTATAATACCAAATCTGAGCATCGCTCTTCAGACAGCTAACAGCAAAAGAAGTGTAATCATCACGATCGCAATTTCTAGACTCCAAATAATACTCCATATGATAAATCCAGGCATCCAACTCATTGATCCTCTTACCATCAAACGATGGTGCCTCACAAATAGACTTTGAGATCCCTTATCTTCTTAGGTCTATCATGATCATCCTCCCTAAAACTGACATTTATTTTACTACTCTCACCCTTTTGGTCATTCATATCATTCTTGGTCTGAAATAAGTTAATAAGTTCATCTAATTTCTCATTTGAAACATTTTCATTTTCTTTAACAACTTTCAATTCACTTTTCAATTCGGAAATGGTTTCATCCACAGCGGCAGCATCATTATTAAATCTTTTCACCAATTTCACAATCTGCTTGTTCAACACATTCAACGCATTCTCCATTTCACGTTTCCATGCAGAATTTGCCATTATCACACAATGAAATCAAGCAAAAGAAAAATCAAGTATAATTTCCAAATGAAATTTGATGCAGATTTGAAGTCCTCAGATTGCTCCAATCCAAGACTTCTTCTCCTTAACAAATCCTTCGAAAAGCTCAAGATCTGAGAGATTAAAAAGACATTGACAGTAAGTTAGTACAAATTCAAATTTTCAATTTCCCAACATTGAAACAGAAAGTAAGAATTTCCCCACCAATTTTGCAACAACAAAATTGAAAGCTCTCAAAGGTAAGATTTAACCATAATTTTCGCAACAACAAAATTGAAATCAATCAAAGGTAACCATTTAGGGTTTGAAAAGTTTTGAGTCATTTTTGGACTCCTTTGCTCTTGAAGAAGCAAAGTACTCCACTTTCTTTCTCTTCCATTAGCAAATTTCCCATTTCCCACTACATCAGGATCTTTTGTCCTCTAATCCTCACATCCTCACCCTTCATGGCTTCAAACCCTCCCTCTACACATGAATCATTGCTAGGAGAAGGCAAGTTTGTTTGGCCTCTAGGTAATTGGAGTGAGCTTCAGCGGTTGTTACACTGCCCACCCCGCTTGAGTCCTTAGGACCTAAGCACGCCCCATATCTAACCAGCGGCCGCTGGCAGTGTGGTCACTTAGTTTCCCTCCAATCCCCTACCACTTCTCATTGTGGTTCTACCGACACAGGTTAGAGCACCCTCACCGGTCACGGCAATCGATTTTCGGGTGAGCAAACTTCTCCCTGGTTTCTAACCAAAGCTCTGATACCATATGTAACAGGATCTCCTGCCTCTCAGAAAATCCCATTACTACAAACAATCCCAACCACATATTCCACACATTGGAAAATACACATCCACATTGGACAACACTCACATAAGGATAAACTTTAAAATAGAAGAAGCTTTTGTCCACATAACATTAGCTTGGTCTCTTGCCCTCGTGGCTCAACCTTTCTTAAAAAAGTGTTTTCCAGTACCCTCCACTCTTAATAATTCTATCTCTTAACTACTAAAACACTATTTAGTTAGTAAGAGATTTCAATGCAAAATGCCTTCCCTCCGTTTGGTATTAATCGCTCACGACCAAGATATGCCGGAATTTCCACAAACTTTTCCAAAGGAAAAGATGTCTACTCTCCTCTTACACTTCACTATTTATCCATCATCGTCTTGGACTCGCAAGGCCAGAGTTAACGCTCAGTTTTAACAGGCTTTTACCTGGACTAATCATTGATCAGCAAAGACTCAGACTGACCAATGCAAAAACGTGCGAAATCTCTTACTGACTACTTAGCATTTTACTAACCAATCAAATGTTACGTTTCACTACATAACATTTACGTGCAAAAGTGCGCGCCAAACGAAACGCGACTTCGCACGATCGTGCGTAACAAATTTCGCACGCGAAACTTCCTACGAAATTCCCTTAAGTGAAAGTGACGTTTGTACTAAAATTTGTACGAAACAAACCACCGTGCATACTATACGTTTCATTAGAACTTTATGAAACGTACACGCGTAATTTTGGTACTAATTTGACCCGTAACCCGTTTCAATGATACCCACTTGTTATTTAGACTCCACGGTGTAACCTAAATACACCCATCGCTATAACTTTTAAAATATAACTCCAAATAGCGTGATTCTTTCGCGGACGTCTACCAAATTTAGTACTCTATAATCATAACACTTAAATACCCCTTTATAAACAAGTTCGATCCGCTATTACTGTTTCATAGCATCCCAACTCTCATGTCAGCTTTTTACCAACAATGGATCTTTGTCGCCCTTTTACATTCCCTAGCTTCGACCATTATCCGACATAGCACGGTGTTTATTGATGGGCGAGAAATGCGAGACTTACCCCCGCGCCAGCCGGCGCATATATACTATATTCGTAGTTTTGATCTTTAGTTGGGCATAGTCTTAGGGGCATAGTCTCAGGCTTAAGTGTATAGGGTAGTTTGTAGTGTTTCAACGGTTATGTTTTTGTTTTACTTATTTATTTCTTTTTTGTAGTTATATACTCTAATAGCGATCGGCGGTGTAGTACACCGCCAATAACTATTAGCGTTGTGTATGCTTATCCCGTCCCGCTTTTTTTTTTTTTATTCTCAAATAGAATTATCCACACAATTTGAAAAAAACTCTAATTCCTAATTAGAGTAATCGATTTGTTCGAAAATTTCTAAATTACCAATTAGCGTAAACCACGCTAATTGTTCGTATACGCTAAAGAAACTTCCACGCTAATAGCGATTGGCGGTGTACACTATTCATTTCGAAAATCATAGGGAACGCGACAAAGCGTCGCAAATCTGACACGGTAGTACAGTATTCATTTCGTAAATCTTAGGCAACGCGATAAAGCGTTGCAAATCTAACACAGTAGTAACACTATTCATTTCGCAAATCTTAGGGAACGCGACAATTCGTAATTATTGGCTTATTCCGTTGTACATTGATTAATTTTGTACTTTTTCGGTTACGGGCGGGCACGATTAGTCACGAAAAATCAAGATTCGGTTAATTTTTTTTTTGGTAAACGACAGTCGGTTAACGGTTAACAATTTTGGAGCGTGACAAAACTCGGTTGGGCGTGGGTTACTCAGATTTTGAAAAAAAAAACTGTCGGTTTCGGGTATGATTTTTTTTGACTTTTGCAACCTCTGCCAACGTCATGTAGATTTGTCGGCATACAAATCTCGCTTCCTGAAATCCCGCACGCACTTGTGAGCTGTAAAACAATGCTGGAGGACTGCGTACCAATGTACTTTGTCGTTTCGAATCCGATCGATTAAGTCCGCCGTACATAATGGTGTCGTGCCGTGTGAAAAAAAAGGATTGCGTACCAATGTATTTGTCTTTCCCGTGCTGTACTAAAAACTGTACCAATAGAATCTCGCCGCCGCTGATTGCTTACTGATGTACCTGACCCAGCCGTGCTTTCAAGATCTCGCTGCCACGTCCGTCGTAACAATTATTGGCTTTTCATTCGTTTGTCAGAATTTGAACTGTCACCTATCACCCGCTGCCAATTTCAGCGCACCAAGATTTCGACGCCGCGAAGATCTAGGCTTTCGTCGAAACTTCCTGTCTTGTAGTACTTAAGCGACGGAAAATTCCCAACCGACCTCATTTTTGCCAATCTCATTGTTCGCCTCCTGGTGGCCTTTTCCTGCAATTTCTCCTAACCCATCCTCCAACCGTACTAATCCGACTTTCTTTGAGCAGAGACACAGCTTGTCTTTTCCCACAACCTTCGTGGGCATGTCAGCCCCGTTATCCCTATCAGGTACGAACTTAAACACCACTGCTTCCGCTGCAACACTATCGCGTACGAAGTGGTAACGAATGACAATATGCTTGGACCTTGGATGGTTTATCAGGTTCTTGATGAGGGCTATGCAACTCTGACTGTCATTATACATGCATGTCTTGCCCTGTTGTGTGAACTCTAATTCCTGCAAAAGCTCTCTTAACCATAAAACCTCCTTGACTATTGATGCCCCAGCCATGTACTCTGCCTCGTCCGTGGAAAGGGCGACGGTGTTCTAACGTTTGGTGCTCCAGCATCTGCTCCCAACGCCGAGAGTGCAAAGGTAAATTTTTGTTGACCTTCTTGATGCGATGTCCCCTCCCCAAGCAGGGTCTTTGAATGCATAGATCTGAATGCTGCTCCGATCTCCTCGAAGTGTCAATGCATAATTTATGGTCTCTTTGGGGTACTTAAGTGAAAACTGGAATCGGCCATTTCGGGTAACCGAGAGGAACTTGTGACCACGCTGGTACGATCCAGCATAGGAAAGTCAAGTCCAGACTCAGATTTGTCACGAAGTGTAGAGAATTAATCAAGATAGGAGAGAGAGAGAGAGGAATAGGCATTCACATGCAAGACAGGGTGGGAAAGGCTTTTAAAAAATCCATTATAGAAATAGCAGTAGAACGAAAATGTAAATCTGGACAATTTGTCCCTATTAATAAAGCCTTGTCTTTTTCCTCGCCTCTGTGAATGATAATTCTAAGTTTGCAAAAACGAATTACTTAAGCCTAAGAGCAAGCAAAGAATCTAAGTGACAATCCAATGAATGAATGCCACGTGTCTCACCTGACAGCCTACAATATTTCACCTACAATGACAGCCTACAATAATTCACCAACAATAATGCACCTGCAGAGGCGCTGACAGCCTACAATAATTCGCCTACAATAAAATAATTCACCTACAATGACATCCTACAATAATTCACCAACAATAATGCACCAGAGGCGCTGACAGCCTACAATAATTCGTCTACAATAATGCACCTGCAGAGGCGCTGACACACAAACCCACCCAAAATAGTGTTCCTTAAAATATCGCGGATCAAAGTAGGTACGATAAGATTTTGCGTGAAGCCGAAATCTGTATAGTACTGAATCGCAATTATTGCCCAGAGTCGCAAGAAAAACAACACTCCCACTCGATTCTGTGGCGATATTTCCGTAGCTTTGACCAAGACCGTAGTTGACCGCGACGCTTCCTCGAAATGTTGCGTAGCGAACAAAAAAGATTCCCACGGCTCGTGATAGATTCGTCGCCGTACTTGTCCTGAAATTTTGAACTTCGACGTCACTTCCATAAAGGTGAGTTTTGTCGTCATCCCACAAATTTGGTCCGTACAGGACCGTTTGAAAAACACATGTGGCGATCAGTAAGTGCCACGATAGCATGCAGGATCAAAATAAAAAAGTCCACCTGCACAAAATTGATTCGTCAAGAAAAATCGAATCACATTGAGTGTGCCGCCGCCGACGTACGCCGTGGACGACACGCGCATGATTACGTCCGGAAATAATGCTCCAATTAGTGCGCTGTCGAAATCCGGATATCCAATTAATAAGGTTCGGAGACTACGCTCCAATATCGTCGCGAGAATATTTCGGTGGTCCTCCGAAGGTCCAGGTTTGGAAATGAAGCGCTCAAAACTATTTAGGCGCTCTCATTTTCGTTCATTTCCATCTTTCGCTTTTTGTTCTCCTTAGTCATCAGATTTTCTCCCTTCTTCTCCTTAGACTTAGAATTTTCCTCTTTCTTCTCTTTAGACTTAGAAAATTTATCCTCCTCAGGAAACTTTCCTTCTTTTAGACCTTCTTTTCTTGCACATAAGAGCAACTTGTTAGTGACTACTGCTTTAGTAAGCATGTCCGCGGTGTTCTCCTTGTCCGGCATGTAATAGAAGGCCACCTCTTTGGTTGTAGTGTTATCTCGATAAAGTGGTATCTCATGGAGATATGTTTCGTCTTAGGGTGATTGATAGGGTTTTTTATGAGAGCGAGGGAACTCTGACTGTTTGTATAGATTAGGGTTTTCCTCGATTGCGTGAATCCGAGTTCGTTAAGGAATTCCCTTTGCTATAGAACCTCCTTTACTGTGGCGGCTGCCGCCATGTAATCTGCCTCCATTGTGGAAAGGGCGACTGTCTTTTAGAGCTTCGAACTCCAGCTCACGCTTCCATCACCGATATTGCAAAGGAATATGGTGGTTGATTTCCTTCTTTTTAAGTCCCCTCCCCAGTCAGCGTCAGTAAATGCGTGAATTTCAATGTTGTTGTGCTTTCCGCCAAGTGTGAGAGTGTAGTTTATTGTTCCCTTTAAATATTTGAGGACTCTCTTCACTTCTAACCAATGTTGTTTCCCTGGTCGGTGCAGGAACCTGCTCAGTATTCCAACGGATGTGGCGATATCCGGACGGGTGCAATTTATGGCGTAGATGAGTGCTCTCACTCCCTCTTGATATGGTGCATCTATGGAATCATCTTGGTACTCTAAGAGCTCCTTAATAAACTTCTCTTTCGGCTCAAGTGGAGTTGAAACTGCATTTGCGTCTTGCAGTCGAAATCTAGTGAGTAACTCTCCGATATACTTCTTTTGTGACAGCTGAATAGTTCTCTCTTCTTTGTTTCTAATCACCTCGAATCCAAGGACGTACTTTATCTCACCCAGATCTTTCATTTCGAATGAATTGGATAGCATCTTTTTGATTTTTGATACATCGTCTTTTGTTTCCCCAATTATCATTAAATCGTCGACGTAGATAGCGATGATGATATTCAGTTCCTCGTGAAAATAAACTGAATGGTCAGACTGAATTCTAATGAATCCCTTGCTTTGTAGCAACTGATCAATTTTCAAATTCGAAGACCTCGGGGATTGTTTAAGTCCATAAAGAGCTTTAGATAGCTTTCCAACCTTGTTTGGGTCCATGGGATTTTCATAACCCTCTGGTTGCTGCATATACAGTTCCTCTTCGATTTCGCCATGAAGAAAGGCAGTTTTAACGTCCATCTGCTCAACCTCCATCCCAAGGGTGGCTGCAAATGCAAGGAGGGCTCGAGCGGATGTGAATTTGACAACTGGAGCGAAGATTTCTTGGTAATCAATCAATTCCTTCCTTCTACGTATACCCCTTTACAACAAGTATCGCATTATAACGCTCAATTGTGCCATCTGCATTTCGTTTGATCTTGAATGTCCACTTAGTGCCTATTGCTTTTCTTCCTTGTGGCAGATCCTCGAGAGTCCATGTGTTGTTTTTCATGATGGAAGTCATCTCTTCGTTCGTGGCCGCTTTCCATTTGTCGCTGTGTTCTCCAGAAAGGGCTTCCTTGAGGCTTGTGGGTTCCTCAGCATAGGCCATCGCTGCAAATTTCCTCCTTGGGGCCTTTCACGTATCTAGCCACTCACCAAGTCTTTGAGGAGGGTGTCTCGACCTGCAACTTCGATCGTTGGTAATAGGTGAGGGGTTAGTCTCCTTTCCTTTCTTTCTCTGCTTAGCACGCTCGAAATATTTTGCAGCTGTGTCTGCCTCGGTTTCAATTCCTTGAGTCAAAGTGGTGTCCTCTGCTTGTCCCGCAAGGTCTTTTTTACCTGCTAGTTGTTCTACAATTGCAGGCACCTTAGGGGTTTTGTGTGGAAGGGTATTTCTTCTCCCTCGGTTTCTGATTTGGCATCCTCTGATGACTTGTTATCACGCTCGAATTCTTCGTCACTTAGGGACCACATTGAGGGTGAGTTGTCAATTCCTTTCGTGTCGCTCCCATTGTCTTCAATCTGCGCGAGTTCTCCGAATTTAACGTTTATAGTAATTGTGATTGTTTTTGTCTTCTTGTTTGCAATGCGATAGGCTTTGCATTGTTCGTCATATCCGACGAAAATCCCCTCAATTACTTTAGGTGCTAGCTTCCCTCCTTGATTGTTGTGGTTGAAGGCGTAGGCTTTGCTACCAAAGACTTTAAGGTGTGATATATTAGGACGTCTGCCGTGCCACTTTTCGAACGGGGTTGAATTGTCTAACGCCCTCGTTGGGCATTGATTTCTGAGGAATGTTGCTGTGCAGACTGCTTCTCCCTAAAAGTCGGAGCTGACTGTGTGCGTTGCCATCATGCTTCGTGACATTTTCAACAACGTTCGGTTCATAAGCTCCGCTACACCATTCTGTTGTGGAGTTCCCGCTGCTGTCAGTTGGTGTTTGATCCCTTCTGAGGTGAGGTATTTCTTGAACTCGGCAGACAAATATTCTCCTCCGTTATCACTTCTTAAGCACTTGATTTTTGTATCATGCATTTTCTCAGCCATTGCTTTGAATTCTTTGAACTTCTCAAATACCTCGCTTTTCTGTCGGAGCAGGTATGTGTGAGTCATCCGAGAGAATTCATCAATGAAGGTGACCAGGTATCTTCTCCCAATGCATGATGGCACCCTTGTTGGGCCCCATACGTCGGAATGAATTAGCTGGAGCGGGCGAGTTGCCCTCGTTCCTCCAGATTTGGGAAATGTAAGATGATGAGATTTCCCCTTCTCGCAACCGTGGCAAGGTTCTTTGGAATCTGTGACAAAGGTAAGACTTATTCTGTTTGCCATGTTGCTCGTGATTAGTTTCTTCATTGCGTCGGTGTGGAGATGGCGAAGTCGCCTGTGCTAGAGGAGTTGGTTATATGTTGGCTGTGTAGGCTTGTTAGTCTTCTCTTTGTTGATTGTAGTTTCTTTTCTAACATCATCTTCCTTGATCTCCTCTTTCTCTCTAATGTTCTCTCTCTGTGATGGGAAAACAGCTCGGGCTCAAGGGTTAGGGATCGAGGCTTCGGGCTGCACTTCAGCCTATATGTACGATCCGCCATTCTCTCCCCTTCCGCGATGATAAGTCCATTTCTCACCAACTTTATCTTTCTTTCTTTCTGCCAGATCGGGAAGATTCCGTTGTCTTCAACTTGGGGAATAGAGAAGAGATTGCGTTTGAAGTTGGGAACATTGAGCACATTTTTTATTGTGCGGGAAACAAACCTGCCATCTACTAATGCCTCAATATCAATGTCTCCTTTTCCTGTGCAGAGTGATGTGTGATTGTCCCCCATGTCTATGCTGGAGGGAGTGGTCTCTTTGAAGTTGGAGAACCACTCTCAGCGGTAACACATGTGTTCAGATGCCCCTGTGTCCACCATCCAATCGTTGTTATTGGTGGAGAGGGTGGACGCCATCATGGCTTGCGACTGAACGATGTCCTTCCCTTTTCCTTTCCCTTTCTTTAGCTTTGATTCGTCAACCTTGTCGTGCTGCTTATCGTAGGTGTATTTTCGGCAAACAGAGATGAAGTGTCCAGACTTGTCGCAGTAGAAACACTTATTGTCTTTCTTGTCTCGATTTTGACTCTCTCGTTTGTCTTTCTCCTTGTTGGAAAATCTCCCCTTTTCAGATGCGGACGCGGAGCTCTCTCCATTGAGCTCACGATTGGACATGATTTGAGTGTTAAACTCGTCTTTCAAGAGAGCTTCGACAACCTCATTCCATTTCCAAGTTGTTGGGTCTGATCAATCAAGCCACGTGAGTATGGGTTTGTACTCAATGGGCAGGAATAGCATGAGGAGTGTGATCTTGGTGTCCATGGGAAGAATGAAAATGATTGCGTCGGCTTCGGCCAAGAGGTTAGCGTAATGCGAGGTGTAGGCCTCCATTGATGTGCCGTCTTGGTAGATAGTGGTCATGAGTGATTTGCCCAGCTTGATTCGTGCGGTCATTCTTGAGAGCTTGTGAGTTGTCGCGAGTGACTCCCAAATTTCCGCAGAAGATTTGCACCAAGTAACGTTGCAAAGCTGGTTATCGGCTAGACCTCTGATCAAAGTGTTATTTGCTTTGATCTCCTTCATATCCCATTCTGCCATTAATTTCTTCTCATTAGCTTTGATGTCGTTTGCGTTTGCAGGAACATGACGCAGCTCCGTTCGGGTAACGATACCCAAACAGCCTCTCTCTTGAAGGGCTGCTTCAGCCCGACATCTCCAGAGTTGGTAATTCGTGCATTCGAACTTATCGAGATTGGAATGGGGGCCCGTAACTTGAAAACCGGAATCGGCCATTTCGGGTAACCGAGAGGAACTTGGGACCACGGTGGTACGATCCAGCATAGGAAACTCAAGTCCAAACTCAGATTTCTCACGAAGTGTAGTGAATTAATCAAGATAGGAGAGAGAGAGAGGAATAGGCATTCATATGCAAGGCAGGGTGGGAAAGGCTTTTAAAAAATCCATTATAGAAATAGGAGTAGAACCAAAATGTAAATCTGGACAATTTGTCCCTATCAATAAAGCCTTGTCTTTTTCCTCGCCTCTGTGAATGATAATTCTAAGTTTGCAAAAACGAACTACTTAAGCCTAAGAGCAAGCAAAGAATCTAAGTGACAATCCAATGAATGAATGCCACGTGTCTATCCTAACAGCCTACAATAATACGCCTACAATAATGCACATGTAGAAGCGCTGATACACAAACCCACCCAAAATAGTGTTCCCTAAAATATCGCGGATCATTGTAGGTACGATTTGATTTCGCGTGAAGCCGAAATCCGTATAGTACTAAATCAGAATTATTGCCCAGAGTCGCACGAAAAACAACATTAAGTACGCGTTTAACTGCATTCCAATGCTGTTTCCCCGGTTTTTGTTGGAATCGGCTGAGTACTCCTATTGCTGCTGCAATGTCGAGGCGTGTGTAGTTCATCGCATAGATGAGCCCCCCCAATCTCCTCTCTGTATGGCGAATGAATCGCCTCGATTGGAGCCTCAAGCTCCTTAACGAACTTCTCCCCAAGTTCCAACGACGTTGAGCTTCCTTTTGCGTCCTCCATTCTGAACCTTGTAAGAAGCTCACCAATGTATTTTCTTTGAGTTAAATGAATTGTCTTGTTGGGTGTGTCGCGGATTACCTCCATCCCGAGGATGTATTTGAGGTCTCCCAAATCTTTCATTTTGAACTTCATTGAAAACATTGCTTTAACCTTTGCCAGTGTCTCTCTTGTTTTTCGAGTGTTGAATGTATCATCAACGTAGACACCTGTAATGAATCTCAACTCCTTGTTGAAATATACTGAATGATCCGATTCTAACTTGGTGAATCCTTGGTTTTGCAGGTGTTCATCCAACTTGATGTTCCATAGTCGTGAGGATTGCTTGAGCCCATAAAGTGCCTTTGAAAGTTTTCACACCTTTTCAGGGTGTGCTCGATCGATAAATCCCTTTGGCTGATGCATATAGAGCTCTTCTTTGACTTTGCCGTGGAGGAAAGCCTTCTTAACACCCATGTGCTGGATCTCGATGTCAAGGGTTGCAAGAATGGCAAGGAACGTCCTTATCGATGTGAATTTTATGACATGTACAAAGGGGTCTTGGTAGTCAATCCCCTCCACTTGTGTGAAACTTTTGCCACCAATCTTGCTTTGTAACGTTTGATTGTTCCGTCTGTATTCCTTTTGATCTTGAAAGTCCATTTGCTTCATAAGGCCTTTCTTCCCTGCGGTAAGTCTTCAAGGGTTCATGTCTAGTTTTGAAGGATTGATGTCATCTCTTCGTTAATTGCAACTTTCCATTTGTCACTGTCATCGCGGGACAATGCACTCTTGTAGTCGGTTGGTTCCTCGACTCGTGCCATTCCAACAAACTTTGTTGGCATTCGCTTGCTGGGTTCTAGCCACTCTCCGAACTTGTTCGGTGGTCGCTTGTTTCGATCCTCTCTCACCTATGGCGTAAGCGTGGGTGTTCCCTTTCTTTCTTTCTTACCCTTTTTGGTGAGTGGGGAATTGGCTAGTTTATAGCTAGATTCAACAACTTGGGTTTTGGTCTGGTCAGGTAATGTCTCGGTTATAACTGACTTCCCTTTTTTGGCTTCTTTCTCAAGCGTATCTGAGGTGCTCACCCCTACTGCTGCCTTATTGGTTGCACCAGGAGTTGATGCAGCTGGGGACTGTTCATCCATGTTTCTAAGTCTGTTTTGGGAGGTGCATGCTGCGTGGTCTTGCTTGGCGTTAGTTCGTCAAGGATTACCCACTCATTGAACGTTGGTGAGTAGTCTTCCATCGGTTTTGGCTCCCATTGCTCCCGCTGTGTGTCTGCTCATCGAACTTAACATTCACACTTGTTATTATTGTGTTTGTGGAATGGTTAAAAACACGATATGCCTTCAGTCTTTTGTGTACCCAAGGAATGTCCCCTCTTTAGCCCTTATTGCTAGTTTGCCCTCTTAGTCGTTGTTGTCATAAACGTATGCCTTGCTTCCAAAAACTTTCAAGTGTGAGATGTCGGGTTTGTGTCCGTTCCACTTCTCGTATGGCATCGCATGATCTAACGCCTTTGTTGGGCAACGGTTTTGCACGTATACGCAGTGTTGAGGGCTTCCCCCCAAAACCGTAAGCTTGTTTGATTCATGGCCATCATGCTCCGTGTCATCTCAATGAGGGTTCGATTCATCCTCTTTGCTTCCCCGTTCTGTTCCGGTTTGTGTGGTGCTGTTAATTGGTGCTGGATCCCCTCGGCTGCAAGAAATGCCTTGAACTCCGACGAGAGGTATTTCCCATGTTGTCACTTTGATGCTTGTGATGGGTTCCTTTTGCTTTTTCTTGGCAGCTGCTTTGAACAGTTTGATGTGCAAAGACTTCACTCTTCTGGCGCAATAGTTATACGTGTGTCATTCGTGTGAAGTCGTCTATGAACGACACCACGTATCTCTTACGGCTGCAAGAGGCCACCCTCGTTGGGCTGAACACGTCTGTGTGGAATAATTGAAGGGGTCTCGTGGCTCGCTTCCTTCCAGATTGGGGAAGCGACAGTTTGTGGGATTTTCCCATCTCGCATCTATGGCATGGTTTGTGTGTATCTTTCACGTTTGTGATGTTTAGTCCATCGACTAATTTGTCTTTCACCATCCGTCGAATTCCATTGGTGTGGAGATGCCCGAGTCTATGATGCCACAATATTCGTTCTTCTGACGGCATGCTGGTTGTGGCGTTTGCCATGACCGCCGATGCGGCACCTTGTGTGTTGACAGTGGTGCGTCTTTGTGCAGATTGTTGGTTTCCAATCTTACACGTTGAGTGACATATGCTTGCGACGAATGCCATTAGTCTCGGTTTTGGGGAACACTTTAGTCAATAAGTGCGATCTGCCATCCTCTCCCCTTTTGCCATTTTAACACCATCTTTTGTCAGCTTAATTTTACCTCCTTTTTCCCATACTGGTAGGACTCCCGTGTCTTCCCCTTGGATGAGTGAATAGAGGTTCCTTTTAAACTCGGGGACAAAGAGGACTTGCTTGATAGTTTTTGAAGCCAGTTTTCTGTTGACTAATACTTCTATATCAATGTCTCGTCTCCTTGTGGCGTAGGTGGAATGGTTGTCGCCCATGAAGATTCAGGTAGGTGTGATTAGAAAAAAGGTTGTGAACCATTCTCTCTTGAAGCACATGTGCTCTGAGGCACCCGTGTCTATTAGCCAATCGAGGGAGTTTGTTTCGTTTGAGGACGCCATCATCGCATGTGAGCCTCCTCCGTTCTCCTTCCCCTTTCCTTTCCCCCTCTTCAATTTGGTCTCGTCTACCTTACCATGCTCCTTCTCTGAAGCGTATTTCCTGCACTCTGCAATGAAGTGACCGAGCTTCCCGCAATAGAAGCATTTCTTGTCACGCTTATTTTTGCCTTCCCATCCATGTTTCTCACGTATCTTTTTGTCACTTGCGGATGCCAATGCTATTCCCTCGAGCTTTCCCTCACGGTGAGACATGACAATGGTGTTAAATTCATCCTTCAACAGTAACTCGACGGTTTCATTCCAATCCCAAGTTGTGACGGCTTTCTGATTGAGCCAGGTGAGAATCGGCTTGTATTCCATCGGCAAAGAAAGTAAAAGCATTGTGATTTTCGTATCCAACGGTAGTGTGAATCCGATAGCATCTGCCTCGGCTAGCAAGTTGGAGTACATCGAGGTGTAAGCCTCCATGGACGTCCCTTCTTGGTGCAATGTTGTCATGAGAGTCTTGCCTAGCTTGATGCGTGCAGTCATGCCAGACAACTTGTGCGTCGTTTCGAGGGAAGCCCACATCTCTGCCGAAGTCTTGAATCTGAGGACATTTCTTAGTTGATTATCAGCAAGGCCTCAATTCAGAAGATTCCTCGCTCTAACTTCTTTGATTTCCCACTCATCCATTTTCTTTTTCTCATCCTCTTTCACGGAATTTGGATCTGCAGGTGTAGGCCTCTTGTTGCTGCCGAGCACGATCCCTAAACAGTTTCTCTCCTCTAAGGCTTCCTCAGGCTCGACACCGCCATAGTTGGTAGTTTTGTCCTTCGAACTTATCTAGATGGCCATGTGGTCCCATAACCTGAAAACCTGGGTCCGCCATTCGAGCGATCGAGAAGAGATTCACGCAGCCATGAGCCGGTGAACAGGGCACAGATAGTTATCTAGACCAAACAGAGTAAGCCACAAATGATATATTGGCAACTATGTAAAAAAGAGATAGGAAGGGACAGAAAAAAAAAGCAAGGCGGAGAGTAAAAGGGTGGTCTCAAATCAGCTTTGTAGCCACTTCATTGTCAAGGGCCCACAAGGTGAAAGCTTATGTGAAACTGAATAGTAAATTACAATTTTGAGACAATTTAATTCCTATTAAGCTGATTTACTTCCTTTTCTATGATCCTGCTTGCTTTAGTACAAAATGGTAAATGTGGGTAACTTTCAATCTACCATGTATTGCCTTTATAATCTATGGGAATGATCTGCAATAATGGCATGCCTCAATAGGGTCTAATGATATAGTGCCACCTGAAATGTTTTCCATGTTGAAATAAATAGTTTTTGGGTATTTTCTAGGTCTTAATTTATTAGCGGAAAAAGAAACATGCAGGCAGCTTGTCTTCATCTCTTCTCTCTTACCCCCATACTTGTTGTGGTCACTAAAGGAGAGAGAGAGTGATGGAGCCATGGCTGCCTCAGCTCCATAGACAGGGTTAGAGAGTAACCTTAAGTCACTCTCTACAAAAAGGTTGAGTCGAGGAGGACTCGAACCCCCAACCGATAGAGCGTGGCGTAGCTGTCCGCTCTAACCAGTCTGTCGTAGATGTTCGCTAAAATACATAGGGTGTGATTTATATTTAAAGTATGTTACGTCCCCTAAACCGATTAACGGAAATATAAATGTAACATCATAGAACAGGGTAAGATTCGGTGTGAACTAGATCCAGCACGAAACAAATGAATCTGACATTTGTTTCGACAGACGATATTTAAAATCGGTTCTTATCCAACGGCATACGTCCTCACCGAAATCTCGGAAAGGTCACTTTGGCGTTTTGTGACGTGGCATGACATGGAGCCACGTGGAAGGATGACATTCGGTCGTGGGAATTTTAAGGAACGTATGGACGAGTGAAAAGCGGACACGCGTCCACTTAATAGCCTTGTCGTACATAGGCCGTACAAAAGGTACACCGGTAGTAGTACTTTTTGGTACGGTACAGTAATCTGATTGGTCCCTACTTTAGTAGATAGAAGTTATTAGAGGGAATCAGCACTTAGAAATTTTTGGTAGGTTGTCACCTCTCCCTTTGAGAGTTTGTACAAATTGGCATATTTACTGCCTCATAACTTATCGCCTGGTTGGGCGTTTTCATAGATTCTTTTTCCTACGGACTCAGGGGAGTCAAAGCTGTACAGGGGTGCAGTAAGATTGTCTACTTGTGTGCTTGGGTAGCAAGGGTTGCCATTGAAAGTGGGTTAGTTAATAACTATCTAGAGGCTTCCTGAATTATGTAGTCCACTGGAGGACACAGAATTGCAGGTTATGGGCCCACCCTCTAGGGTGCCCATCTTCAATGTATCAGGGTTTATCTATTAGGAAGCCATGATGACAGGGGCTTTGTGTGAAAAACGATACTAGGGTATTGTTAGTGGACAAGTGAAACGTCCACCTCATAAAACACCACCGAGATTTGGTGGAATAAGGTTTTCTGTAGCAACATCTGCTGCACCAAAGGAGGCAGATGATGGGGACAGCAGTGTGTCCGAAATAGGGAAAGAAAAGGAGACACCTCTTACTCCTATTGCTCTTATTCCCACGACACCCGGAGCGGCGATCGTGAAGACCGTGGAGACCGATACTCAAATGTGGGAAGACACCAACATGGCTGCCAAAAACTTCATTCTGAGACACCTCACACAAGCTTTGGCAACTCCCCACCTTCACGTTTACAAGGCCGATGAGTTGTGGGTAAGTTTGATAGAGATCTATTGAGCTGGTACAATTCAAGAGCTCCAGTTGGCAGAGCAAAAGTTGGGAAATTATACTTACAAAGGGGGAAAGATGTTAGACTACTGTAATGATCTTTCTTGTTTGTATATGGAGATGGAGAGTGTCGGATGGATAGGTACAGTGAAGATGAAGGTTAACACTCTCATCATGAAGATACCCGACGAGTATGAGAATATAGATTACAGGGTAGAAGGAATGACTGATAGTTCAAGGATGTGGAATACAGTGGTCCCCATGATACTTGTGCAGGAGAACACGATTGAAATCAGGAGAGGAGGATAGAGCGTTCAAGCTCTAGCCGCCGGAGGGGACAGGTGGAGACCAGATCCGAAAAAACCATACAAAGGAGAAAGAGTTCAGCCAGGAGGACGAAGGCCCCCAAAAGGCCTATGTTATTTTTGCAAAAAGCCGGGACACTTCATCGCATATTGTGTCAAGCTGTCAGAGCTGAGGCTCCAAAAGATTCATGGAGGGGGTTCTTCCGGAGGGAAGAAAAAGGCACTTTTGGTCACAAAGGTGACAAGAGACACCGAGGACGAGTCCTCTGAGGAGGATGGGGAGCTTCTTCTTGACGAGAGTCAAGAGGAGAAGGAGATCCCTCGGAGACAAAAGTGTGCCCTTGGAGCAATTCGGGAAGCTCCACATGAAGGATGGATCATTGACTCAGGTGCATCCATGCATATGTGTCGTGACAAAGACCTCTTCAGTAAGCTAAGGGAAATCCCTACTGTTGAAATAGAGTATGGGGATGGGAGAGTGGTTACTACAGATCTAGTGAGATCAGTAGATCTAAAAGTCTTAGTGGAGAGTAAGACTTCTATACTCACTTTCTCAGATATGCTCTATATTCCTCAGCTGAGTAAAAATCTTGTCTCTACATCTTTTTTAGATGACAAAGAATTAGATACCTTCACTAGAAAGGGAGTCTTTACAGCTAAGTATGGGGATGAGGTTTACTTCACTACAGATATGGGTAGCCAAGGAATGTTTAAGCTTAACCTGAGTAATGAAAAGAAGAATGCTTATTATGTTGTCCCAAAGTTGATGATTTGGCATAAGCGGTTGGGGCATGTGCATTTTGATAGGTTGAGGGAAATGAAAAAGCTTGGTGTAGTACAAGGATTCAGTTCAGTGTGAATGAAATGGTGGATGATTGTAGTGGCTGTGCCGAAGGAAAGGCTCACGACTTCCTTTTCCTAAAGCCGCCACATATAGAGGAGAGAAGGTACTTGATTTAATCCACACACATATCTGGGGACCAGCAAGGGAACCCACAGTTGGAGGGAAGAGGTATATGTTGACAATTACTGATGACTGGTCCAGATATTCTAGAGTCTACTTCCTAAAAGCCAAGTCTGAAACACCAACTTACTTCAAAGAATATAAAGCTTAGAGTGAGAAGTTGCATGGAACCCCCATTAAAAGAATAAGGAGTGATAACGGGAGAGAATATACCTCTAACCTGTTTGAGGAATACTTGAGAGATGAGGGAGTTCTGCACCAGAAAACAGTACCACATAATGAAGAGCAAAATGGAGTAGCTAAGAGGTTAAACGAAACTCTAGGAGATAGTGTAAGCAGTATGTTGGCTGACAAGAAAATAGGAAAGAGATTTTGGGCAGAATCCATGAACTGTGCCAACTATATTAAGAATAGAGTCCTTACCTCATTAGTGAAAGGTATGACACCTTATGAGAGATGGGTTGGAAGGAAATCGGATATCTCTCACCTTAAAGTATTTGATAACCAAGTTTACAGTCTAGATACGGATAAGAAAAACTGGAAACTTGATACTTAGGGAAAACCTGGATATTTCGTAGGATATGATGAGGATGTCAAAGGATAAAGAGTCTATGACTTGGCAAAGCAAGATATCATTTTGGTCATACACCTAGTTGTTATGGATGAAGGAAAGTCAATTGACCCCTTCAAATATACCAAAAACATAAGAATCAGGTTTGAGTCTGAAAGTGAGGAGAACTCTGTTTTTCCTGAAAAACGACATGAATGAGACAGTGATTGCAAATTCAAGGGAGATCCAAGAAAAAAGAGAGTTACCGGACACCTCACATATTCCTATGGACTTTGAGGAGACAGAAGTGGAGGAACCGGACTCGACATCCATGGATAGGGGAGAGGATGAGACGATAAGGAGAAACCCGAGACTTTCCTCTATTCCAGCCTCATAGTTTGAGGGAGGAAGAAGGAGTTACAAAAGGATACAGAAGAAACAAGTTGCTCGTAAGGTAACTAAGCTATCTCACCCTGATGAGTCTCAGTCATACCTAGAGGTTGTGAACAGCCCAAAACAAAGACAAATGGATTAGAGCCATAAATGATGAGATGGCCTCTATCATGGAAGCAAATACTTGGGAGCTAGTACACTATCCTCCCGATAGAAAACCTATTGGTTGTAAATGGGTATTTAAACTAAAACTGAACCCATATAATACCATTGAAAGATATAAGGCTCGTTTGGTAGCAAAGGGGTTCACCCAAAAGAAGGGGATTGACTATGAGGAGACATTTGCTCCAGTTGTTCGGTTCCCATCACTAAGGATTCTCCTAAGTCTAGCAGCAGCAGAAGACATGGAAATTCATCAGATGGACATTAAGACCGCCTTCCTCAATGGTGAGTAAGAGGAAGAAAGCTTCATGCGGCAACCGCAAGTGTTTGTGGAGAGTGGGGGAGAAAGCAAAGTCTGTAGGCTCATAAAGTCATTATATAGACTTAAGCAGGCTCCCCGACAGTGGAATAAGAAACTAGATGAGTTTCTTACTGGTCTAGGATATATCAGGATCAGTTCTGACCATTCTATCTATATGTTTGAAGATGAGGATGGTGTGATCTTTATTGCAATTTATGTGGATGATTTGCTGGTATTGAGTAAGTCTTTGGAAAAGATCAATAAGTTGAAGAAAGATCTTAGAAGCAGATTTGACATGAAAGATTTAGGGGAGCCAAGATATATTTTGGGAATTCAAATGGAAAGAGATAGGGGGAAGAGGATCATAAGACTCACTCATAAAGAAGCAATAGGAAATATGCTTGAGAAATTTCAAATGGAGAAAGCTAACAGTTGTACCACTCCCATGGACTTGAAGAAACTAAGTGATGGGAGTCTAGAAGGAGTGATAATTTTAGATGATCAGATGAGTCCAGAGGAGAGAGAGTTTATGAAGTCTATTCCTTACAGACAGGTCGTAGGAAGTTAATCTACTTTATGAACTGTAGAAGGCCGGACATGGCGGCAGAACTAGGAGCCCTCAGTAGGAGTCTTAACGATCCTAGAAAAAGAGATAGGGAGGCAGCCAAGAGAGTCATTAGATATCTGGTTGGAACCAGAGAATTATGATTGCATTTGGGAGGGGAGCATACTGATATCACCACTTGGACTGATGCCATTTATGGGGATGCACCTATGAGAAGATGCACTTCTGGATATGTTTTGTATGTGGGGGAAGGTGCTAACTGTTGGAGAAGTAAGCAACAAAAGGTGGTTGCTCAGTCTACTATGGAGGTTAAGTATATGGCGTCTTGTTTTGCTGTAAAAGAACAAATGTGGGTGAAATCATTGTTGCAAGAACTAGGATATATGAAGGAGGGAGTGCATGAAGTCTTTTGCAATAATCAAGCTCCAATTGCAATTGCAGCCAATCCAAAACACCATTTCAAAGCAAAATATATGGATAGAAGATTAAGCTTCGTGAGAGAAAAAGTTGAAAATAAAATTTATATCTTGTGTATAGACTTGATGAAGAAATGGTGGCTGACATGATGACCAAACCTGTGCCCTCTCCTAAATTAAAATATTGTCGGGAAAAATGAGGATTGAGAGAAAAATTAAAATTAGACTAGAAAATAAGGGGAGTGTTGAAATAAATAGTTCTAGGGTATTTTCGGGGTCTTAATTTATTAGCGGAAAAAGAAACATGCAGGCAGCTTGTCTTCATCTCTTCTCTCTTACCCCCATACGTCTTGTAGTCACTGAAGGAGAGAGAGAGTGATAGAGCCATGGCTGCCTCAGCTCCATAGACAAGGTTAAAGAGTAACCTTAAGTCACTCTCTACAAAAAGTTGAGTCAGGAGGACTCGAACCCCCGACCGGTAGAGCGTGGCGTAGCTGTCCGCTCTAACCAGTCTGTCGTAGATGTTCGCTAAAATACATAGGGTGTGATTTATATTTAAAGTATGTTACGTCCCCTAAACCGATTAACGGAAATATAAATGTAAAATCATAGAACAGGGTAAGATTCGGTGTGAACTAGATCGCGCACAAAACAAATGAATCTGACATTTATTTCGACAGACGATATTTAAAATCGGTTCTTATCCAACGGCATATGTCCTCACCAAAATCTTGGAAAGGTTACTTTGGCGTTTTGTGACGTGGCATGACATGGAGCCACGTGGAAGGATGACATTCGGTCGTGGGAATTCCAAGGAACGTACGGACGAGTGAAAAGCGGACACGTGTCCACTTAATAGCCTTGTCGTACATAGGCCGTACAAAAGGTACACCGGCAGTAGTACTTTTTGGTACGGTACAGTAATCTGATTGGTCCGTACTTGAGTAGATAGAAGTTATTAGAGGGAATCAAGACTTAGAAATTTTTGGTAGGTTGTCACCTCTCCCTTTGAGAGTTTGTACAAATTGGCATTTTTACTGCCTCATAACATATGGCCTGGTTGGGCGTTTTCATAGATTCTTTTTCCTACGGACTCAGGGGTGTCAAAGCTGCACAGGGGTCCAGTCAGATTGTTTACTTGTGTGCTTGGGTAGCAGGGGTTGCCATTGAAAGTGGGTTAGTTAATAACTATCTAGAGGCTTCCAGAATTCTGTAGTCCAATAGAGCATACAGAATTGCATTCCACTGCTAAACACACATCGCACACTAATCTAAGTGCAGGGATATAAAATCTAGTCTAGCGGCCGTCCGTACTTTTCGTAACAGAATTCTGTACAGGCCGTGATGACTCCACGATGTGATCAGAATCGCATAAGATCGTCCACTTCGATATCCTTCAATATCGCCAAAAACTAAGAGTTTGGAGGTGGGTGAGGAAAGTTTGTTTCACCTGGAGGAGGTAAGAAAGGGGGAGGTCGTTTCGTCAAAGTTTAAAAAAAATAATAGCTGAAATGTTTTTGCATTTAGTTTTAGATGATTTTGATTGGTTATTTGGTAATGGGTCATCATTTAAAAAAAAATAGTTACAGTTTGGATCATTCATTCGGGATACGACTTCATTTTTCTTCAAAGTCGGAATTATGCATTCCGAAAAGGATTTCCGAAAAAGAAGATGACTTACCACAGTTGTCAAATTTTGAAGCACTTGACCATATGTTTTGTCCGCCGCTACGCTCCAAAAAGTATATTTTGTCTATCGCTAAGCTCCAAAATGGTTGACAACTGATCAGTCGAGGTGTTTGGCGCCTCTGTTTTTTTTTTTTATAAGAAATGTATGGTATGGGAGCATTCATTTCGTCATCTCATTCACCATCCGTTTTTAGTGTGAATCCTGCAATTCATCATCCATGTCTAATGTGAATCGTGCATATGTGTACACCACACGGAACCGGTATTGTTCAGGACATAGTTCAAAAGTAGGTGAAAGTAGGCCCATTCAATATGCCTATTGTATGTAAAACATACAATATGACCTTAAGACCCATATTGTATTGGTCGCAAAATGAAAAAAAATAGTATCAGGGTTGAGTTGCACATCGATCGATTGAGAATTAAACATGATGTCGAAATTTTAAAAAACATTCGGACTAAAAAAGTAAAATCTGTGAGTTTTGAGGTATTTTTTATTTAAACCATCAGATTCGGACGATCGGACGGTCGCTGATCAAAGTAGCGATGTAAGAAGATCACATGAAAAGCCCATAACACAACTCATCCTAAGTTGTGTCAGTTCGCTGAAATTTCGTCCAGCGGCGGTGAACTGTACTATGATCATACGTCAGGTTCGTACGTTTGTACAAAAGTGTGCACAAACGCACACACAACAGAATGCTTACTCTACGCGAGTTTTGTGCCAAGTTTTGTACGCCTACCAAAGGCCTACCATAAAAACGCCTACTTTTGAATTATGGTTCAGGAGCAGCAGGACATAATAGTTGGACGGTGACACTTGGCGCCGAATCTTAATCCGACTGGGCGTTAACCGTGGATTTACAGATTCTTCAAAAGGACCACGTTTGGTTAATGACAGAATCGCCAACGGATTGTTACCATCGGACGGCTGGAATCATTCGATTAGAGATTGCGTGAAACCACCATGACGTAGCGAATCTGTCACGTGTGTGAATTTGATTGTCGGCGCAGGACCACTATGACGCGGCTACAATATGGTTGTCTATGTGGCATGTGCCGCCAAATATGTTGAGGTGTAACTTTGAGCGTCGGTGAAATACTGTACAGCACACTGTGTATCGCTATTAGGCTGCGGCCCCATGTGGCTAAGTTCGGGTTTTTTTCTGTCGTTTTCCTTTATAACTTAGCGCCGTACTGCCTAAGTTGCGACCGTACGAAGAAATCGCAAATTTGTAAAGTACAATTTGCGTCATTCTTGAACTTAGGATGTACGAAATTTTGTCGTCTTGCGGTTTTTCGACCCACTGTCACGTCATTTTCAAGCTTATCATAAAACACATCGGCACTGTGTTTTAAGCTAAGCAAATCCGTCTACACCAATCTGAAAATATATTTCCACGTGTGAAAAGATTTTAGAAGTTTTGACGACGAAAAAAAGTACAGGGTTTGTTTGTTTTTGTCGGCTTGCATGTTGTACGGTTTTTTTTTTGCAGGGGTCTCGACGCTGTAGTGTCATTTCACGCAAAGTTGAAAAGTCTGCGAACGTGAAAAATCTGCGAAGTAATGGCGGCCGGACGGGAGAGGTTTACGCCAAGGCATTTTGCACAGCCACGGGTGCAAGGCTGTACGTCAACGATGTCTCGCAAAGACATGCGACATACCAAATCCGCAAATCGTTTCAAAAATTACGATGTGTCTTGCGACGCTTCAAAAAGTTTCAAAAAAATATGGTGCGTCATCACAAATTGTACACGGTGACAGCCGTCACGGGCGTTGTCGACGTATACAATTGTCACAAACTTAAGTAATAATTTCGAATGAACACATAGAGACACTTGAAATCCGGGTCCGCCGGATCCGCGCTAAAATACAAAGTAAGTACGCTAAGTTACAACTACATGGGGCCGCAGCCTTAGTGTTAATAATTTTCCGCCACTTAAAACATCTTTTCTTTGCACACACTTCTCCGATTTTCAATTTGAGACCACCGATTAGAAGCTAAGATTTTACCTTTCAATCGCACCGTCAAATCCACAATCCGACATGTGTGTACGGAGAAGATGTTTTAAGTGGCGGAAAAATTATTAACACTAATAGCGATACACGGTGTACAGTACAACTATGACGCTGCCCTGACTGTACCACGATGACGCGGCAAATCTATCGAGCATCGGATCTGGGTGTCGGTGTCATCCACCAAAATCCATCAAAAAATCTTTGCCCGAAGATATGACGTCACTCTTCCTTTGTCTCCCGTTAAACTTTGTGGTTTCACGCGCTTCGAGTTATGACAAAGATGTAAAGCGGGCGCTAAAATCGATAGAGCAACTGCGAATAAAATGGATTTCTGTGGTACAATAACCTACTACGCATATTTCGTGTAATGATATAGTACCAAAGTATAGATTTCACATTGAAATACGTTGATAAAAAAAATCATTAAGATTTTCAATATCTAAATTTGACTTACGTGGCACCACTCATCAAGACACGTAGCTTTACACACATTACACGATGTAACCGAGTCTAGTCCTTTGTATAACATAAATACTGATGGCCGTACAATTGCAAAGACCTCCCGGTGTAGCCCCACTCTTATGCACACTAATTACGAACCAGCGCAAAATTGACATTGATTCCAATAATGCAAATCACAGCAATTCGACATTTGTCGTTCAGATCTGGGAATTGGATTTTGTTGAACAAGAACTTGTACCTGTTAGTGCTGCGTTACTGTACTGTACCTGCATTATTGTACTGTACTGAATTGCTACAGTACATTACTGTACTTGTAAGCGGACTTGAAGATTGTAATATGGGAATTGCTAATCACAGAGACAATTTTTGTTGCGCACAGGTACACCTTGAAACGTTATTAGCGTATAAAAATTATTAGTGTAAAGAAAAAATTAGCGTCATTCATTCTAATTTAGCGCCATGAGACGTGGCAGATTATGGTCCACGTCCTTAAATAGTGTAATTTATTATATTTAAGGTATCAATGTCAAAATTTTGGGGTGCCGATATAATGTACATTAGGCTAATAACGATTCACGCTGTAGTTGTCAAAAATTGTACATTTGAAGTACAGTTTCGTACAAGTTACGTACCTTTAAGTTCAGATTTCACGGTCATTCCGTAGAACAACTTTGACTGGCGAAATATTGTAACGGCGGTTAAAAAACTGTCGCGCTTGCGAACGTCGAAAAAACAAAACAAATAAAATAAAATGGTTGCGCGCAAGTTCTATAGTTACTCACTTCACGTAAGGTCCACTGTGAAAGCACACACCGACATTTAACTTAGGCCACTTCTCCATCAGGCGCCGTCAGTAATATTACAAATACGTTTACTGGCAGTCATATTCCATTCACTTCTCCATCAAGTCGTGTCAGCAAGGAATCTATTGCATAGTTCAAAAGTAGGCGTTTTTGTGGTATCCTTTGGTAGGCGCCTTTATCGTAAGTTGTGTTATGGGCTTTTCATCTGATCTTCTTAGATTGCTACATTGATCAACGACCGTCTAATCGTCTGAATCTAACAGTGTAAGTCAAAAAATTTGGTCTGATTATTTTAATTAGTCCAATTTTTGGTCTGAGTGTTTTAATTAGTCAGAATAGGTCCGAATATAATATGGGTCTTAAGGTCATATTGTATGTTTTGCATACAATAGGCATATTGTATACGCCTACATTCACCTACTTTTGAACTATGATCTATTGCGTACGTGCTTTCATTCGATTGCATGCACTAAGATTCGTGTTCTGACGGCGAGCATCGTCAAAGATTCCAAAAGCAAAATGTCTAAACTATCCATACAACCGGCCGCAAAACAAAATTACGAGAATGTACAGTTTGTACGTTCTTGTTTTGTTGTTGTATCAAAACCAAATCGGGTATTTGAAGAAAGCAGGCGCAACAAATTCCGGATGATGATGGATGGTGGTGAAGGCGTCACGGCACATTCTTCCAACAAACTTTTTGTGGCAGTTTTCGTTGGATCTGATTCCCGCCTGTTCGAAGGTGCATGGCATATGTCCGAAGGCGCGAGGCATGTGTCTGAAGGCGCGTGGCTTGTACGTGACATTTTCACGCGTAAATGTTTTACACGTCCGATAAATGGCTAGTGTCCTCTTTGAAGACATTAGCCATTTACCAGACGAAGTGACCTTTTGCTTCGAAAACTCATAATCGGATGGTCGATGTTATCGCCCAAAAGTTTGGAGAATCTTGACGAATCTCCAGTAATCATGTTTAAAAACAAACAAAAAAAAATAGTACGGCTTTGTACGGCAATGAGCTGGATTTGTACGGAAATGCAATTTTTTCGGTAAACAACCCCATTTTTCACCTTATGGAGGTTCACCCTTAGCCGAAAAAATGGAATCTATTCGCGAACTGTTACGCTGAACTTGGACACAATTTAAAGGACGACGTACGACATGTATAAACTCGCACGAAACAAAATAAACTTCTTACAAAATATAAAAGCGTACTTGCGTATAAATATCAATGAAACTAAAATGACGCCTCGTCATGCGTGACCAAATGAAGCCACAATATTTACGAATGAACATTCTTACATTGAATAAGTACTTCACATTGATTCACATTGTCGGTCTGTGGCTGTGTGCTTTCATAGTGGAGCTCATGTGAAGTAAGTAATACCTCTTCGCAACCGTTTTATTTTTGTGGCTGCTTCAGTTTGTTTATGGTAAACCTGCGCTGGCCGTGTGAATTGTTTTTTTTTTAATGACGGTCGACGTTCGCAAGCGCGACAGTTTTTTAACTGCCGTTACAATATTTTGCCAGTCAAAGTTGTTCGACGGATTGACCGTCAAATATGAACTTAAAGGTACGTAGCTTGTACGAAACTGTACTTCAAATATGCAATTTATGACAACTACCTACGCGCAGCAAAAATCGTCTCTGCGATTAGCAATTCCCTTGTTATATTTATGTATGTCCTAAGGCATAGATTGTAGGACATATTTAGTGTGACAGTACAGTAGAAGTACCTACATTGTCCGTACGGAAGTGTGCTAAAATACAGATCACCGTGAATTGTTATCAGCGTACAAGTAAAATTTGCCTATAAGAATAATTACAGTTATTGACGCTAATTGGGAATTTGGAAATTTTCAAAAAAAATATACATTCTAATTTTTTGCTAATACTAATTTGGATTTTTCAAAAAATTAAATACCCGTTGCAAACATACTTACACTAATATAGGTATCCGTACAAAATCTTACAAATCGTACACAAATCGTACGTTCACATTGTCGACCACGTGGTTGTCGGACGTATATGTGCGAACGTAATTTTTGACAACCCGATTTCATTCCTTTTTTAGAGCGCACATTCACATGCGTGCTCGGTTATGTTAAATCATTTTTTGTACTTTTCCACTTAAAAAGGTACATTTTTGTACGGTTTGACTTAGACTGTACACCACACTATTGAAATCGCAATGTACTTTCGTTTTTTTCGCTAATCGGAAAAAAACTCTAAATGGCGTAAAGGAAAAATCAGAATAATTTATGCTATTTAAGAATTTGGACAAAATTTTGAGGAACCAAATTAGCGTTCAATACGCTAATAACGATTCATGGTGTACTGAATCTTGCAACTTTTTGGCCCTGCAGGGGTGCCGAAGGCGTCTACGTCGCCCGTATTCTCCTCGCGACCGTATGTTTAGGGTTTATTTTATGTATTTTTTTATTTTTTTTTATTTAAAAAACAACCCTAAACACAAAACCCTACATCACATACCCGTTCCCAAGAGGTGCCGAAGGTCCGCGCGAGGTGCCGAAGGTCCTCGCGAGGTGCCGAAGGTCCCACACTTGTATGGGGGATGCTTGTACTGTACACCGCGAATCGTAATTAATTTATATTAATATATATCGTATTAATTACTAATAACGATTCGCGGTGTACTATACTAACCAGTAACCACCTTGAACGGTGACAGGAGAAGGTTCCATTAAAAATATAATAAGGAAAGTGACAGCTGGTGACGCTCCCTTTTTCTTTTAATGGATATTATCGGGGAGCAATCGCGGCTTTCAAAAGGATCATCGAGCGGCCACGTACACCAAACGAGGGGACACGGATATATTTTGGCCTACGTAAAAAAAAAAAAAAATGAATGGTGTACGACTGGACCTTAGAGAAAACAAAACCGTACAGTGCGCACTGAAAATTCCTGCCAATTTTTTGAGAATGCTTCGCCCTAATTTGGGAGTTAAAAACAAATCGCGCCGGCGTAATACAGCTTCAAAAAAGGTTTTCCCACGTACTTTTGCCCTTCCCGGGATCCATTTTATTTTCGGTTTGTAGTACACACGCACGAATTATGGAAAATTTCGATAACTTATTTCAAACGGTGCCACCATCATTTTCATTTTTCCATTTTTCAAAGATGGATCCCAACCCTAAATTTTATTTAACTAAAATGGGATTTTTCTGCTCAGTGGATCTCAGCCCTTAGTGGAGAGATTCCGTACAGCTGTCGGGCGTCCACAATTCTTGTCATAAAATGTCGGTGGGAATTATGGGCCTCAAGATCCTTAAACTCCTGTCCGTACAGTATCTTCACAAAGATTCCCTCCCTTTCCTCGACATTTTGAGGCATGGAGCAATTAGGCACTATATTTACAGTTGGTATATTTTTTTATTATGCTAACTTTTCCTCCACGGAAGAGATTATCTCGATGTTGTCGTTTTGGAGCTCTCCAGGTGTGCGGTTTGCGTGGACCGGAAATTGCGGGATTTGGTGTACCTAAAGAAGATAACGACAACGCGCCATGGTCGGTTTCTATTGGTCGACCGTAGTTTACTGTCGGACGAGCAAAGGTCATTGGCTCCCATGATTAACCGCGGTATCCAAATGGTACAGAACTGTATCAAACTGCCAAATAGTACTATATTCAAAAATTGTGCCAGTTTTGTTACCGTACGAAAAATCTTAAATTCGCGCAATTGATTGGATTCCTAGGTCACTTAAGATATTTGGCGCATCGGTGCGCACTTACAATACTGTACTTTTTCAGGTTAATTGGTTGCCACCGACTATGTCGGGAACTTGTGTACTTTTCGGGTTCTTTCCGTGCGCACGAAAGTACTGTACAGTACACCGTGAATCCTCCTTATCGTCGATAAGGATTCACGGTGTACTGTACAGTACTATTCATAACTGTACTATTCCATCAATCAGCGGTGCGATCTGGTCTGCTATTTCCTTTGCCTTGCTGTAATCTTCCGATCAGTACAGAAGAATTAAATTTTATAGATTGCATCCGTACAGTACTGTAGCAGTGCGCCCGGAACTCACCAGGCTGTGTTTCTCTCACTTTCTTTCGTCGAATGTTTCTTTTTCCCGTAAAGTACAATGCGTATTTAAATCAACAGATCCGCCCGTTTTCCCGAGATTCAAATAAACCAGACAATCTGTATACGTGTGAGCTCCTTATTAGTTCCTGTCTGAAATTGACTTGACACGGGACATGGTATTGAAAGAATTGTACGGAATCCTACTCCGATATATATTATAAGTCACGATTTTTCAACGTCTGACAGCTGTACTTAAACTTCTCCACTAAGCGGTGCAAAGCCCTGTTTTGGGGTCAAAACACTTAACCCTTAACCCTCCGGTTTGTACTTTTGTACCGTTGGGACCTGTTTATGGTCAAAACTCTTCGGGTTTTGTACTTTTGTACCCTTTGAAACCACTCGAGCGAATGTTTCACAAATTTTTGAAAAATGTGGCGATGGGTGCTCCATTCCGTGAAGCGCATCATCATCTCTGTCCATTCAAATCTCGCCACGTGGCTAGTACAAACGGGAAATACTGACTCCTAGGATCAAGAAAACAGTGTGTTAAAAACAAATAAACGTTTTTTAAAGCCGATTTAAGCGTCGCAATGTCCTTCTGAGTTTCACTCCAAAATTTCGGCGAATCACTCCAAAATTTTTTACTTGGAATTTCAGTTTATCCTGTTGTATTTTCGACCCGTAAACTACACGCCTAATAATTAATCGATCAACCCGATTTCTACCAGCTAGCCCACTCTAATATTGGATTTGGGCCCCATTGCCTCTCATGTTTCGCTCTTTTTAAATAACGAGATGAAACGCAAAGGTTAACCTGCACAAAAAAAAAAAAAAAAAAAAACACACCAAAGACACGAAATTACCCTTTAAAATTTATAAGAACGTCATTGGCTCTCCTAAAAAGGATCCCGATTCGCTCAAACGCTGGAGTTCATTGCCTCAAAAACGTTGAGCCGCGTTGAACAGCGGAAAAAAAACGTTTTTTTTCACATGTTTTGGTTCTTGAGGACTTGTTTTGATTATATTGGACACGTGGCAAATTATGAATGTGGCCATAATTATGATACGGTTCAGGCGATGGAAAAGTACGCACTGAAAAGTGAGGTAGACAACTTTTTAAAGTCGGAGAAAATGTATAAATATTGTCGGGTTACACCGTAATTTATAACATACGTTCGGCCGACTTCTCCTTACCTCCCTACCTGTCTCCCTCTCCCGCTCTCCTCTCTCTTTCTCGCTCTTCCACGCGCTATTCACCTCACTTTCCTTTCTCGATGGCTCTCCTTCAGAAACTTTTCCCGAATGTCGCATCCATTTCATTACCGGTTCTAACTAGTTTTTTCCTCTTTTCGCTCGTATGTGCCACGGAATCCGATCCTCGAGAGTTGCTGGAATCTCCTCCCACTAGTTCTGTTCCTCAGCCCAAAATCAAAATCAATTACCAGAAGTCAGCGCTGTGGCAAAGTCGCGCCAAGGACAACACTATTATTGGTTACATGACCATTCCTTCCCCCGGGAATCCCTCCAAAATAGTTTTCACAAACGGAGGTAAAGCTTCGATTAATGCCAACCAGTCGGGGAATATTAATCAAGCAAGTCAACTTTTCGGATGCAATAAGGGAACTCCTCCTTCCGTAGTTGTCCCAACCTTTGAAGATTCTGGCATTTCTTCCGCAGTTGTCTCTTTGAGAATCTGGAATGGTGGCGGCTGGGTCGCCTTGTGTTCCGGCGCGTTACTTTCGTCACGAATTGTTATGACGGCGGCTCACTGTTTGTACGACACCGAAGATAACTACTGGTACTTCGGTCCGGGAAGCCCGCTGTTAGTTTCCGCTCGACGGAACGGAGCATCGGACTCCAGTGTGCGCTCTGTCTACGCGAGTGACGGCATTGTTTACGTTGGCTATCAGAATCACAACACGTGGCAAGAGTCTCTCAGAGCAGGGAGTGACGTCGCCGTTTTGTATTTGGACAGCGCACTCACTTCTCAAAATCTTCCGTGGTCAGCTCCTTCTCCATCCATGATTCCGAGAACAAATTACGGGTATCCCGGAAGAACGGGCGGTGGGAGTGCACTCACTTTCGACGTTGCGGATAAAGCTCAAGTGACTGGGTGCAGCGGACTTTCTTCCAGCATTCTTTGCGAGGAGGTTTCTGTAGAAGGAGGGATGAGTGGGGGACCCATTTTACATCCTTCAGGAATTATTTTGGGTACTTGTTCTGGTGGTGTTGTTAACGGGTGCCCCACGTATTACGCAGGACTTACGGGAACATATACACTGAAAAAACTTGTGGAAAGTTATTGCCGTGTATCAACATCTACGGTAGGAGGAAGAGGTGTATTTAGATCGACATGTTGATGGAGGGAAATGAGATATGGAGGGTAAGGTCGAGGGTGGGAAGTTTGAGAGAGTATAGGGGGAGTGGGAGGTGTTTTCAGAGTTTTAGTCAATAATCTTTCATATTCGGAAAAGTGGGCCGGGATATTTAGTTATTTGGGATCAAGATCTGTAGCGCTTTGAGATATCATTACCTCGTGTACTTGATACGATTTTGAAATTGCGTTTTACTCTTGTTTGACATATTAATTTGCGCAGGGAAATAATGTCCAAATTGACAGTTTTGATGTATTAGTTCAAATCTTGGTAAACATTTTTAAGTGGAATGTTTTGTTGAGTCCATAGGGAAACCAAACTGAATACATCTACATTGAAACAATGACAATGATGTGGAAGCCCAATTTATTTTTTTGAAAACGGTTTAAATTTAGAGCTTAGAATTTGACGCATGAAATGGGTACATTCTCAAATTGTCTACATTTTCGAAATATGCACGAAAATCTGAATTTGTTAAGGAACCCCGATACTATATGTTCAGATTACAAAAAAATACTGCCTACTCATTCAAATTGTTACCCGTTAATAATTCAAAAAGCTATTAACGAATGCTGACTTGACGTAGAGTGCAAAGGGAAGCTTAAATAAATAATTATACATTTAATCAATGACAATAATGTGGACTGTAAAAGAAATGAGTTGAAACGGTTTAAATATGGAACTGGGAATTCAATGCTTGAAGTGGATATCTTTCTCAAATTGTCTAAATGTTTGAAATGTACGACAGACATCTTTGTCGGCAAGCTTCAAATTCTTTGAAATTCTAAATCTATGTGAAGAAACTGGTGTACTACATGTTCAAAAACAAAGTTAACTCTACCATATAGATTTACTTTTTTAGATTGAATCCATTTATAAAAGATATAAAATTGAATAATGGGAATTTTCAAGCGGACGAAAACAGAATCGGAGGGAGAAAAATCAACTTGACAAAAAAAGAAATCCCCCAAAAATTCACTTTTATATAAAATACAAATCCCATTTCGAAGAAAATACCAGAATAAAATACACTACCATAATAGTTGTTGAAGAAAGGAGTTTCACATAGACAAGAAATTGTACAAAGAAATTGTACTACATTAGCCACCTTCAACGATACCGGGGATGTTTCCAGTAAACCTTAGTCAAAAGTAGGCGTTTTTAAAGTAGACCTTTGGTCGGCGCCTTTATCGTATGTTGTGTTATGGGCTTTTCATGTGATCTTCTTAGATCGCTACTTTGATCAGAGGCCATCTGATTGTCCGAATCTGACGGTGTAAATAAACTTGTTTGGTCCGAATGTTTTAATTGGTCCAATTATTGGTCCGAATGTTTTAATTGGTTCGAATCAGTGTCGTTCACATCGTGCTATTTTTTGAGATTTTACGATTGAAGCGTATAATTCGTGACAATTTTGAAAATCGCATGAAAACGTCTACTTGTAAACTGAAACTGACAATATAGGGGAAAAATATAATAATTTACGAAATATGTACGGTTTTTTTACGGAAATGTATGGAATTCGAGGAAAATATACGTCGTAGTTATTTATACTTTCTGTTCAGTGAACTGAACAGAAATATCACGGAACTTGTACGTCTCTTCGTTGAAAATGTACGGACATTTTCGAAAAGAGACGTTGAATCGTCATACTATTTTTGCGGGATAAGTTTGAAAATTGTACGGACGTCTTCTTCAAAAAATTTTGAAAGAAGCCGCCATGAAATATTGAAAACGAAACCGCAAGGAAGCCGCCTCCCTGTATCCTACCCTCCCCTCTCCCAAGCTTTTTACTATCCTCTCTTCTAGACTTCGACAAAAGCAACCATGCCCAAAAATCGAGGAGAGGAGTGAGAGCACGTGAAGGTTGTAGACGGTGGGGTTCTTATGGCCAACCGATTGTGTATTTGTATTTATTGCAACTTCGAATATAACGCCCAAGCGACGAGGATCAGAAATCATCTCCTTGGAAACATCAAGAATGCAAGGATTAGAGCCTGCAGAATGTGTCCAGATGAGGTGAAGGAGGAGTTTAGTGCGTCGGAGGTCCACTCCTATCTTGCAAAAGGTTGTAGTAAATATACTTGCACAAGGTTGTAGTAAAGATACTTGCACAATGCCCAGCTGCCAGCTCCTCTGAGCAGAATTGGTCAACATATGACCATATACACTCTAAGAAAAGAAATAGATTAACAGGTGAAGGAGGAGTTTAGTGCGTCGGAGGTCCACTCCTATCTTGCAGAAGGTTGTAGTAAATATACTTGCACAAGGTTGTAGTAAAGATACTTGCACAATGCTCAGCTGCCAGCTCCTGTGAGCAGAATTGGTCAACATATGACCATATACACTCTAAGAAAAGAAATAGATTAACGGCTAAAGGGGCTAATGATCTAATATGGGTTTTCACTAATTTTAGACTGTGAAAGAAGACTAAGGATGTTAGTTATGAAGAGAGCATGATGGCATGGGAAGAAGAAGAAGGGGAGGTAGGGGAAGAGGGTTCGGATGAAGACGTCATGGACGTTGATGTAGGGGAAGAGGATTTAGAGTAGAGATAGATGAAAAAGATGTCATTTTTTTTGGATTAATATGATTGCTCTTTTTTTAATGTTTTGTTATATTATGTCGTGCAATGCTTATTGTGAAAAATGTCATTTGTACATGGTCTGTACTTTCTTTTTTTGCAATCGTGTGCTGACTGGTACATAGAGAGAGAAGGCGACCATGGCTGCCAGATGGGCTCAGACTCACGGAATTTGATAAAAATGTACCCATGTGGACGTTTGAATTAGGGTGAGATAATGTCTTGGCATAATCTAATTAACACTCTCCGCTACCTGTTGATGAAGGAATTCCGATGCTTACATGGAGTGTCATATTTATATAAACACTTATAATTTTTGAGCGCTCATTCAAACGAAAACCCTACAAACTACGCTATATGTAATTTTTTTTTTGTTTTAATTGTATGGAATTGTACGGATGAAAATTCATTAGCGATTTTTTACGATTTGTTCAAAAGGTTCAATGCGTTCGTTACGTATAATTCGTCACGATTGAAAAGTTCGCACTAATTGCTATAAACCATAGTTCAAAAGTAGGTGAAAGTAGGCCCATTCAATATGCCTATTTTATGCAAAACATACAATATGAACTTAAGACCCATATTGTATTTGGACCTATTTGGACCAATTAAAACATTCAGACCAAACATTGGACCAATTAAAACATTCGGACCAAAATTTTTTATTTACATCATCAGATTTTGACGATCGGACGGTCGCTGATCAAAGTAGCGATCTAAGAAGATCACATGAATAGCCCATAACACAACTTACGATAAAGGCGCCGACCAAACTTTAGAACTATGCTATAAACAACTATGAGTAAACATAATAGGGAAAGTGACAGCTGGCGACGCTGCCCGTGAATGGATATAGTTGGGGAGCAATCGTGGCTTTCAAAATCATCGAGCGGCCACGTACGGAAAACAAGGGGAAGGGATACGGATTTATTTCTGTTACATTTCATTGAAAGAATCGTACGCGCGCGGAACCGGCTCGATTTCGCAATTGAACTTCTAAAATAAATCGTGAAAGTACTTAAACGTACGATTTCGCGAAAGTACTATTATGTTTGTTTTGCGAAACATTTGTCGTTTTGTCTCGCGTCTATAATAGTCGGACGTGTAGTTTAGTATGGTAGTACTTTAGATTTTTCTAGTACTTTCGTTTTGGTTTTTCATTTTGGAATGTTTCGAGTCCTTAGTGAAATTTAGAATAGTCAAGCTTAATATGCGGATAGGTGGCAGATTCCTATAAGATTTTTGGCGGCGCACGCTTACACGTGCCGTGCCAAGGCTGGTGTGTTATTTAAGGGTCACCGTGTACTTGTGTAATAATCAATCAACAATCAATTGGAGGAATACATGGAGGAATAGACGAGATAAAGGAGATAGAAGTGAATTTGTAATTTCGGTTTTTTATTAATGTGAGAACTTTTCCGAAATGTCTTCTCAATCTTGATTCAATGTTTTGTAATTTGAATACTTCTGCCGCCATAATTTCTTTTTATTGTTTGTTAGTGAGCATTGAGATAAATATCGATCCTTTCAATTTCGGCCGACAACAAAATTTGAATAAAGATGAATGGTTTACAATTACACCTAATTTGAGGCACAAACCATTACGTACAAATCCGTATACTGCTTTAACATTTTTTGCGAGTGTGTGAACATCTACGAATCCGTGGCTGGAAATCCGCACTTTATCTAAAGCGTTACCAAGAACTCGTACGTTTTGTAAAGCCTACGAGCAGCTCGCACTTTGTGTTCAAAAAACCTTTAGCATCGTTTTTTTTCAAAGTGAAATTGTGTGCAGTGGAAGCGCTGATTTTGTAGTTTATTTGAGCTGTAACGGATGGAAGACATGGAACGTGATTTAGGGTTAGAATCTGAGCAAGAGCGCCAACAACAAAGAGAAGCCATTTTGAATAAAATGAAGAGGACAAATAAAAGGGAAAATATGAGAGGATTTTCGACTCAGAAAAAGAAAATAGTGGGTTTTTGCTCTTTGAAAATGACGAAGAAAGAAACTTCAATAATGACATACCCAATTGTTTTCTTATTTGTTTGAGGGGATTGAAAGAATATTTTTAATTTCAAAGTCATAATTGCAATTTTCCTTACATTCGTCAAACATTTATGCCTTCTTTGGGAATTCTAGAGTCAATTGTGATGAGCGTTATATTTTCTCATGTTCACTACATTTATCCACGAATCATAGATAAAATACTTTCTTCATGGCCAAGGTCCTCTGTCTATGTTTAATGTCTATGCCTAATTTCCAGTGTTCATGTTTGGTGTTCATCTTCAATGTCAACTGTCCATCGTCCAATGTCCCTTACGTAACATCCAATGTACAATATTAAAATCCAATTTGAAATATTCAATGACTCGTGTGCAATTCCAAGGTCCATGCCCAATATCTTTTGACTAATGTTCAATATTTTTTCTTCAATGTCCAATGTTCGATGTCCAATTCAGTGACCAATTTCCAATGTCCGATGTTCAATGTCCAATTTCCAGCTGCCATTTTGCAATGTTTAATGTTTATTGTGCATTTCACACTTACCAATATGCAATTTTTACTATTGAATGCTCAATTCATGTATCCAATTTTACATCCAATTACAAACATCCAATGTCCAACGCCCACTTTTCATTGTCCAACATTCGATATCCAATTTGCAATATTTATTTCTAATATTCATTTGCTATGAAATATCTATTTTTCAATGTCTATTGTGTAATTATATTTCCAATATATAATTATGAATGTATAATGTCCAATGCTTCTTGTCCTACATCAAATTTTGTGTCCAATTTTGTACTTCGAATGTCCAAGGTTCAATATCCGATGTCAAATGTTCAATATTTTACATGCAATATTTGATGTCCAATGTCCATGTTCAATGTCTTATGTCCAATTATAAATCTAATTTCGACTTCTAATGCCCATTTGCAATTGCTATTTTCCATCGCTTGAACCGTATCATAATTATGGCCACGTTCATAATTCGCCACGTGTTCGATTTAACAAAATATGTCCTTAAAAATCAAAACATGCGAAAAAAACCTATTTTCCCCGCTGTTTAACGTCGCTCAACGTCTTTGAGGCAATGAACTCCTGTGTTTGAGAATATCAAGATCCGGTAGGGAGCACACAAGTCAAATGTAGCCAAGGGGCCACAACAACCGGTCAAGCGGTCATCCTCGCGAATTGTATCGACCATGGCAACATCGTCAATCTGCAAAACAAAGACTGACAAGGAGGTCAGAAGCAAAATCCAACCAAAGAGGTAACACATGGGAGCACATGGTGGGGCAAAGAGGGAACAATAGCGGACAGGGTGTAATCACCACATAGAAAGATCAAGACATCGCCACATAGAAAGATCAAGACATCTAGAGGTGTGACAGAAATAAAAGATGATAGGAAACTCACCAAGTCCTTCAAAGAATGTTTCAGATTGTCCTAAGTAATGAAAAGAAAAGAATTTTGTATTTTTGTGTCAATGGAATGATACCTTTGCTTTCCTTTGCTTAGTGGTCTGATTTCCTTAAGTTAGAAATCTCTTTAGAATTCTCCTAAGTTTGGTAACAACAGAAGACATGGAGATTCATCAGATGGATATTAAAACAACTTTTCTACATGGAAAATCGGAAGAGGAAATCTTCATGAGGCAACCTAAAGGTTTCGTGGAGAAGGGACAAGAAAGTAAAGTTTGTAGATAGATAAAGTCCTTGTATGGACTCTAACAAGCTCCTAGGAAATGGAATATCAAATTAGTTGAATTTTGAAAAATTTAGGATAAATTATAATCACTTTTGACCACTCTATTTAGTAGTTCAAAGGATAAGAATGTGGTGATTTTTATTTCAATTTATGTTGATGATTTTTTAGTTCTCAAAAAATCATTAGAAAATATAAATAAACTGAAAAAGGATCTAAGGAGTAAATTTGACATGAATGATATAAGAGATGTTAAGAATATTTAAGGAATTTGGAGGGAAAGAGATAAAGGAAATATGGTAATAAAATTTAATTAAAAACAAGTAAAAGTTAACATGTTAGAGAAATTTTAGATGGTGAAATCTAATTGTTGTGCCACTCTAATAGATTTAAAAAAGACTTCCGAGCGGTGCTCATAAACGATTTAATCCTTGGTCTTGCTAGTCCATAGTAGTCGTAGATCATATCCATTTATCGTAGATAATGCCGATACCTACTTGCGGTGTTATGCGCCAATAAAAAGATCACACAAGAAAATGTCATCTAATTGCAGACACACGAAATATTTTACAAACCCAATCAAAAGGCTAGAGAGAGAGCGATATTTAATCAGAAGGCTCGAGTCACCGCCGAAAGCCCCAAATGGCTCTTTTGGTGGATTACGCCAAATACGCCACTAATTGACACTTAGCGACATCAAAGAGGATATCGAACCAAAAAGGAACAAATCCATTGTGTTGGTTAGGGAAAAAACAACGTCCGTATTGGTGTCGTATAGAAGCCATGCAAAAGGTACAACGACTTAGGTAATTTTTTATACCTTAGTGATGTACTATATAGTCATCCTATAAGGGGAGGATATTCATCGTATAAGGGGAGGGTATAATACATAGGGTCCATGAGTAAGTAGTTCATGACTAAGGCAATTTTAATGGTTTTTTGAAGTTCAATGTCTTAGAGGCCATCCGTATAAAAACACTTGACATTGATCTGCAATAATTAACCGCTCATTTGAGCAATTTTAGTGATTTCAGCAATTTCAATGATTTCTTTTGCGGCGGGCTCAAAGAGTCTTGCCTACAAAGGGGAGAAGCTGATCTGTGTTGTTGCGTGCCAAGGAGGCATTTATTATTTTGTGGACTAGAGTGGGTAGAACCTATCCTAGAGGCTTAATCTAAGTTTTGCATTCTGTGGGACTATGGAGTCCACAAAACTTCAATAATAGCGTGAAAAAAGAGTGTTACGGAATAACTTTTGCCTTTTTGCATAAATTTTAGTGGACTCATGTCCACTATGTTTGAACGTACATATCATGTGCAAATTTTGAGAATTCTTGTGGCTCTCCATCGTAACAAGTATCCTCTCATCTAGCGTGTCGCAACTCTTTGATTTTTATAGTTGAGAACTCACCTCCTCGAGGTGGGTGGGCGATTACAAGAAAAACTCAAGCAAATGCCTTGCCTATGAATATTCAACTGTCATTATTACCTCTATTTTTTTTTTGAGAATATTGACAAGATTATCTATTATCCTTCATTTACAATATGGTGTTAAAGTCAAGGGGCAATGGGAAGGCACACCAAATTGACAACACCATGAAGGGTTGTGTTGGAGATTTCTTCACTTTGGAATCCACACTCGTGTATTAGGCTTCAAGGTGGTTGTTGAGTGCGCCACCACTTGCCGTATAAATTTGTACAAGACGCTTACTAACGCATCGGTCGGGTAGCTCAATTAGTAAAGCTTTTGAATTGAATACTTGGTTAAATCTGTTTTGAAAGTAAATACTTTGGCGCCAATACGACAAGTTGACTATCCCTAAGTTGTTGTTCTATGACTACCGGTACAGGTGGAGCTGTAGCAGAAGTGGTAGAAGTAGACATAACTTACACAGAAGCTAACGAAAAAACCAATCAAACACTAATGTTTCACTCACTATAAAACCTGATCAACAGGTACAAATTACACCAAATTCAATATAAAATATCACCAGCATACACATTGTCAACTCCCAAAATTACAGCAGAATTGAACCAGTAAGCCATAAGATATGACATCTGCAAGTTTCACAAAAACTGCATTCAGATTTGCATTATCTCAAAACTGGTTAACAAAATATTTCCAAGTCCTAAACTTTTATACAATGAGTGTGTATCAACTGATCCTTTTGACCAATCAGATTGTAGTATCTGAATAGTCGTACTGTACTATAGTACTATAGAGTACCTAATGTACTTCCAAAAAATCTCGTTTGCCACTAATATAAATCAAGCAGTGTCACACTAAATTTAAATTCACTAAACTCCAAAAACCGTTTGTTCAGGTTTTTCTTCATTTGGCCCCATACACACAATGTTGCTGCTTTGTCAGCAGTAGTCAAATAAGTCCGACCGGCTGTGGTTAATCATGTACGAATATTTGGAGTGCTTACAGAGTACTTCGTCACCTGTGGTCCACACTCAAATCGTAATCGTTAGTTCAATTCAAATCAACGTCCGGTATTTATTCTTCACACTTATTTTCCCAGATGTCCGATATTCCTTTTTCGTCCGTCCGATGCGCCGGTTTGACTTTGTTCGATGTGTTACATGTGTCAAGGTTCATTCCGCCTTTTCTGTATTGTCCCTCATAGTGACGCGTGTCTATCAGACAGTAAACTACACTCCAGAGTTACTCATCTACTGTCACACTATACAAGGTAAGTATTACAACCTCAAAGTCCCGAAAAAATATTATAAGTTATAAACCTCCCCTCACAACCATACCTATTGAGGATAAAGCTTTGAAACTAACACTCCCCTAAAGGTTCAGACTCAGCTATTCACTCAGACGAATAGCTTCTCTACAGAACTGTAATTTAGGTGCAGGCAGAGCTTTAGTAAGCATGTCTGCAACCATGTTTTCATCAGGCAAATAACACAGTTTTATGACTCTTGCAAGCACCTTCTATCTAACAAAATAGTCTGACATCCATGTGCTTACTCTTCAAGTGGTGGCTGGGATTGGAGGCGATTGCAATTGCTGCCTGGTTGTCACACCTGATCACCTGAGGACCAGTTTGCATGTATCCCAATTTCTACAAATGTGCCTTCACCCATAGGAGTTTTTTGAGGGTAGCGCTTGCTGCCATATATTCTGATTCCATTGTTGACTGAGCTGTGACCCTTTGAAGTTTGTTGCTCCAACAGCAAGTTCCAATTCCAATCTGCAAAACAAAACCTGTAGTAGATTTTTCTGTTAGGCATGTCACCATAGCCAGCATCGCTCCAAGTTTGCAGTTTTACTTCTCCTCCTCAAAGAACAAGCTTGAGATTTCGAGTTCCTAGCAGGTATCTCTGAACTCTTTTTGCAACCTCCCAGTCTGCCTTTTTCGGATTTTGCAGACTTCTACTTAAAGAGATAACAGCAGCTGCAATGTCAGGCCTCGTGCAGATCATAAAATATATGAGGCTATCGACTACCTGCCTGTATAGTTTTGATGCCATAAAGTTCTCCTCCCCTAACTCTAGGCTCTCACTGTCTAGAATTCATGAATCAGAATCACTTCCCTCTAATTTCTGCCGGAATTCCATAGGAGTAACACACCCTTTTACTTCTTTCATTTCAATTTTTCAAGCATGGAACCTATGGCTTCCTTTTGAGTTAACATTATTTGTCTCTTATTTCTATCTCTCTCCATTTGTATCCCTAATATATATTTGGCTTCACAAAGATCCTTCATCTCAAATCTGGAGTTTAAGGCTCCCTTAATACAATTTATTTCATCCATAGATTTGCTGATAAGCAGCAGATCATCTACATATACAGTAATATAGAGTTTCCCATCATTTCCTTGTAGAACATACACAGAATGATGAACTGAATCTTTTAAAGCCTAGTCCAGTTAGGAACTCATCCAACTTCAAGTTCCATTGTCTAGGGGCTTGTTTCAGCCCATACAGAGATTTCAGCAGTTTACAGATTAGTCTTTCGTTTCATGTCTCTTCATACATTTCTGGTTGCTTCATATAGATAGTTTCTTCAAGCTCTCCATGAAGAAAAGCTGTCTTAACATCCATTTGATGAACTTCCATATTTTCAATTGCAGCTAGACTTAACAGAATTGTGACTCTTGGAAACCTTACCACCGAAGAGAAGGTTTCCTCAAAATCAATTCCCTCCTTCTGATTGTAACCCTTTGCCAGAAGTCTGGCTTTGTATCTCTCGATTGTTCTATCCGGATTTAACTTAACTTTGAACACCCATTTGCTTCCTATAGCATTCCAGTCCAGAGGAAGATCAACTAACTCCCACGTTTGAGCCTCCATTATCGATTTCATCTCGTCATTTGCTGCCTCAATCCTGTGAGTTCTTTCGGTTGATGAGAAGGCCTCCCGGATGGTTAGAGGTTCTCCTGAAGTTGAAGAAAATGCAAAATGGGAACCTGATTGCAGACGGCTGCTAGATCTCCTTCCCTCTGGAAATTCTGAGGCGGAGACCGATGGTTGTCGTGCGTTCCTTGTCTATCTTGTAATCTGCTGTGGCTGCTCATGGAGCCTCTCAGCCTGCTCATGTTGAGGATGTACATGATCTTGCTGATCAGAAGAAACTTGCTCTGCAATAGGTTGTTGAACCACTGGAAAGTAAGTGGTTTTGAGAGTATCAAAAATGACATATTCGTGAGATTTCATTTCAGCCTGTTTGTCAGTCATTGTAAATAGATCTGTTGAATCTCCTTCATCTTTTACAATAACATTTTTGGACACCACAATCTTGTCCTTTTCTAGAACATATACCCTATACCCTTTTGAATAATCATCATAACCCATGAGGATTCCCGGTAACCCTTTAGGCTCCATTTTCCATGTAGACTGAGAAGTATTTAAGATAAAACATTTACTCCCAAACACTTTAAAATGACCGACTACGGGTTTTCTACCTGTGCATAGTTCAAAAGGTGTTGTGCTAACCGATTTTGCCCAAGTCTATTTTTGATATACACAGCATAATTTAGGGCCTCAGCCCAGAATTTCATATCTATACTTTTATCAGCAAGCATAGATCTAACACACTCTGTATCTGTTCTATTTAACCTTTCTGAAACACCATTTTGTTGAGGTGTGTAAGGAACAACCTTTCTGAAACACCATTTTGTTGAGGTGTGTAAGGAACAGTCAGTTGACGACTGATGCCTTCATCCAAAAGAACTTTTTAAATTCATTTGACATAAACTCGCCTCCATTATCTGATCTAAGTTCCAAAATTGAAGTACCATGTAGCTTTTCCGCCCTAGCTTTGTAGTGTTTGAAGTGTGAAAAAACCTCACTTTTCTCTTTCATGAAATACACTTTAGTATATCTGGAAAAATCATTAGTAAAAGTCACTATGAAGAGGACCCCCCCAGCAGCCAACACATCCGAATGAACGAGCTGTAGGACCTTCGTTGATTTGTGCTCCGATTCTTGTGGAAAAGGCAGCTTGTGAATCATCCCCAAAGAGCAGCCATCACATGTTTTAATTGGCTGATTTGTTAAAGTAACACCCTCTATTTTGCCAGATTTCACCATTTTGTTCAAGCTGTCATAATTAACATGACCTAGCCTTTTATGCCATAACTCATTCTCAAACATTACACTTGAGTAGAGAACATCATTTTCCTTAGAATCTGCCATATTTATACGATAGATTTTGCTTTTATCTCTAGTTCTTGTGACTGCTACTTTTCCTAGCTTGCTTACAACTTGTCTACCTCCCTTAAGGGTTACTTCAAATCCTTTGCTTTCAACTAGAGACGTAGAAAACATATTATTTTTGAAGTCTGGAACATACAAGACAATATGTAAAGTTATTTTAACCGACTTGCCTCCTATATCTACCAGCAATGAAACATCACCCTGAGCAGAAGTCTGGACACTCATGCCACAAGCATAGTATATATTCTTTGCAGGTGTATTCTGGAGAGTAGTAAAAAGGCCTTTGTTCCAACACATGTGAGCCGAGGCTCCCGTGTCCATGATCCACCCGACGTCCTTTGACCCTTCTATCGCCGCCACCATTGCAAATAAATCTGATGTATCCTGCTCATCGAGACCAAAGGACTCATCTTCCTGATTTACAGATGAAGAAAACAATGAGGAGGTTTGTAAAAGATTACCAGAAAAGCCCTGATTAAACTGACTTTGCTGCCACCTTGGCCTATATAAACCAGTTTCATTTGCCTTTTTGAGCTTATGACAGTACCGATATCCATGACCTTTCTCTGAACAGTAAATGCATGTAGTAAAAGACTGCCTATTTTGCCCTTGATTAAGCTGATTAAACTGTCTTGGATTCCTAGGACCCTGATTTTTGAGTTGATTAAACTGATTCTTTGACTGATTAAACTGTCCTCTTTAGTCAAAATCTGTGTTAAAAGCCTCTACTTGCTTTTCTCCATTTAGCATTTTGGAGGTAGACTCTTCTTCCAAAATAATATTGATAGCTAACTGAAGTGTCCAGCTAGACTTATCATGCTTTTTCAATTCAGCAGATGCATCTTTTGTTGTTCTTTGGTCTAAAATAGACTACATAGGCCTCCTAAACTATCATGCAAAAAGCTAAGCAAAGCTAGGCCAATGAACAATCATATTAAAATGTGCACCCTCCCAATGCGTACACAGACGCATTAAAATGCATACTCAGATGCATTAACAATCCGTACACAGACGGAACAAAATGCATACACAGATGCATTAAACAACAACTAGGGTTTCATGGAATAATCAACATAAATAAACCCTATGACAAAAACTAAGGTTTGATGGAATAATCAACATAAACAAACCTTAGGACAAATGCATTAACAATGCATAACAAACAAGCATATAAATAAATAATAACACATGAATGCATCACACATAAACAAATGTATAATCAAATAATAAATTTATCACTCAAAGTGCATGACCTAATCGACAACCCTAAAATACTACATCTTTGGTCCCCACTTTACTAACCAGCATTGATTATTTTCCTAATGAAGCTCAAAGCTATATATACACTTGTGAGCTGTCAACAAATCGCTACATGTCAAACTAACCAACGTAACTTCCACTAAGTAGTATTAAACCATGAGAACTTATTACGATAAATAATCCTAACTGTAAATGTACACCTGAAAGTCAACCAATCATAAGCGTACACTTGTCTGCAAGTATGACACTACATACACACAAATTAAATTGCCGAAACCCTAAATGATCACGTAGATAAAACACGCCATGATCAACACTACTTTATAATAATGCAAAAGACAAAACAATGTTACTCCAAATATTTACACCGACACCAAATCGTATGTTTGAGTAAGTCAACGTGAGTCATCAATTTTGTCAAAGCATCTAGAACGTCCAAAAATATACATCGTGTGATTGACGGGATTTCGCATCCCCACTAGTAAATAAATAGCGGCGGCCTTTGTCCGCCGTCCGTAACTCATATTTGGCACCGTTGATGTTGCGCCGCGTGGTCACAAAAATCCAAACAAAAATCCACGCGAGCCGTCAAATATCCCACGACGTCGCGAAGTGAATCCACGTCCACTTGTCAAAAATATTGTACAGCCGAAATCATTTCCGTACCGAAACCACGTACTTTTGCCATAAATTCCGCCGGTCAAAACTAATGTACACTTGTCAAATAGGATGCTCCGTACCGATGGCGTCCTTTTCCATAAATGCGCCTGTCCCATTTAGTTTTGTACGGCAGGCGTACATTTTCAAACACTTTGAATATTTCAAATCAACGTCGGATCGCTTCGCGATCTGCCGTCCATTTCCTAGCACATTCCAAGCCTCTCAATTTGTTCCTTACGTCCCTTTAATTTCACTCGCACACCTGCTCCCCCGATCCACAAATCCGTTCGAACATCCACAGTACATCAGGTAATTACATACGCATGTAAATACGCGCACGCATGTAAGAAACTGAATCTTCCAAAAACAACACTCCCCCGAAGATTTAGTTTCGTAATTCCATGACGCCACGTCATCATCTATCACACTCCATAGATCTACGTCATGAGCTATCACCACTTTTGCTGTATCCTCCATCTAAATCCACCATATGCCTTTGGCAAAATTTTCCCACTTGTTCCACCAACGCTTCCGCTGCCTCCATATACCATCCAAATTTCATAATATTTATATATATATATATATATATATTTTTTTTTCGATTACAACAACATTATTATTATTATTATTTTTTTCTTTCTTTTCCCATCAATATCTAAATCCGAATCTACTTCCAACAATTCCATCACAAATCAACTAATAATTAAAACTGCATGACTACACTTATAATTTATCCCAACTCAAAAATTTCTACCTCAACTATAACAAATCTAGAATTCAAATTTTTCATTAATAATCAAATCTCAAAATTTACCATTAAAAGAACATAAATGAAAATCTAATTCCCAAAAACAATTCTACCAAAATAAACAAACTTCCAACAAAATCCCATATTCCTCAAAATACCAAAACAATTTCCGTAAAAATAAAAAGCTTTCAAATTTTCTAAATTTCTCAATCCTCGTACTTAATCCATAAAATAAGAACATTAAAAATAAATAATAAATAAAATCCTCACAATTGTTTTTTTATTTTTCTAAGTTTTCCACATATATCCAAAAGTTCCAATAATGTTACATTTCTCAAAACTACCAACAACCCAAAAATAAATCTCATAACATCCCATACTCATAGATCCACAAATTCGGATCTTTCACCAAATGCCACAACTCCACCTTTCGAATCTCTCTCCCCCAAATGTTGAAACTCCACCTTCCAAATCTCTCCACCAAATGCCAAATCTCCATATTCCAAATAGCTTCGCCAAATGCAAAACTTGTTGAAATAAGTAGTTTTTAGTATATTTTCTAGGTCTAAATTAATTAGCAGAAAACATGCAAAGAAAATGTAGGCAGCCTGCCTCCATCTCTTCTCTCTCTCGCCCCCATACTTGTTGTAGTCACTGAAGGAGAGAGAGAGAGCAATGGAGCCATGGCTGCCTCAACTCCATAGGAAGGACTAAAGAGTGACTTAAGTCACTCTCAACAAAAGGTTGAGTCCGGCAGGACTCGAACCCCCGATCGGCAGAGCGCGGCGTAGCCAATAGCTCTAACCAGTCTGTTGTAGAAGTCCGTTAGGAGATATAGGGTTTCATTAATATTTAAACTATTGTGTTGTACTAGATTCATTTAACTGAAACTCTTTACGCCACGCATGGATACAGTTCTACAAAGTACGAAGTACTGTACTCGTTTGAAATGGATATCGCGCATTTTGTTTCGACAACGAAACAAATATCGCGCAAGTATTTATTACGGCCGAGATTGAAGTTCGCGTCAAATCTAACGGCGCACATCATCGCCGAAATCCCGGAATGGTCATTTTGGCATTTAGTGACGTGGCATGACCTGGCGCCACGTGGGAAGACATCATTCGGTCGCGGGAATTCCGAGGAACGTACGGACGAGTGGAAAGTGGACACGCGTCCACTTAATGGCCTTGTCGTACAAAGGCCGTACAGAAAGTACATCGGCAGTAGTACTTTCTAGTAATATACAGTTTTGTGATTGGTTCGTAGTACTTTCTAGTAATATACAGTTTTGTGATTGGTTCGTACAGGCAGTAGATAGGAGCTGTGAGAGGGAATTACGAAAAACTAGGACTTAGGAAAATTTAGGTAGATAGTCCTCTCTCTCTCAGAGTTTGTATAAATTAGCATCTTTGCCACCCTATAACTTATCGGCTGGTTGGCTGTTTTCAGTGATTCTTTTTGCTACCGACTCAGGGGAGTCCAGGCTGCACAAGGGTGCAGTCAAATTGTCAGTTTGCTATCTTGGGCAGAAGTGGTCGTGGCTTAAAGTGGGTTAGTTAAACACTATCTAGAGGCTTCCTAAATTCTGTAGTCCAATGGAGGACACAGAATTGCAAAACTTCACCCTCCGAATCTCTCCACCAAAAACAAATCCTTCACACTCCAAATCGCTCCGTCAAAAATTAAACAAAATTTTCTTTCACATGAGGGTAACATTTCTCAAAAGTTCATCGTCACAAAGTTAACCCTTCGAGAGATGCGGTCAGCAACATACCAACATTATGATACGGCTGATGATGCAAAACTCCAGCAAAAACAATATTAACTCGCTACAATGCGTGTGACACAAACCTATCTCGACTCAGCCTAAAGTATGATAGATGGGGGGTGGGCCCATAACTTGTTGTTCTTTGGTCTAAAATAGACCGCAAAAGCCACCCAAACTATCATGCAAAAAGCTAAGCAAAGCTAGGCCAATGAACAATCATATTAAAATGTGCACCCTCCCAATGCGTACACAGACGCATTAAAATGCATACTCAGATGCATTAACAATCTGTACACAGACGGAACAAAGTGCATACACAGATGCATTAAACAACAACTAGGGTTTCATGGAATAATCAACATAAATAAACCCTATGTCAAATACTAAGGTTTGATGGAACAATCAACATAAACAAACCTTAGGACAAATGCATTAACAATGCATAACAAACAAGCATATAAATAAATAATAACACATGAATGCATCACACATAAACAAATGTATAATCAAATAATAAATTTATCACTCAAAGTGCATGACCTAATCGACAACCCTAAAATACTACATCTTTGGTCCCCACTTTACTAACCAGCATTGATTATTTTCCTAATGAAGCTCAAAGCTATATATACACTTGTGAGCAGTCAACAAATCGCTACATGTCAAACTAACCAACGTAACTTCCACTAAGTAGTATTAAACCATGAGAACTTATTACGATAAATAATCCTAACTGTAAATGTACACCTGAAAGTTAACCAATCATAAGCGTACACTTGTCTGCAAGTATGACACTACATACACACAAATTAAATTGCCGAAACCCTAAATGATCACGTAGATAAAACACGCCATGATCAACACTACTTTATAATAATGCAAAAGACAAAACAATGTTACTCCAAATATTTACACCGACACCAAATCGTATGTTTGATTAAGTCAACGTGAGTCATCAATTTTGTCAAAGCATCTAGAACGTCCAAAAATATACATCGTGTGATTGACGGGATTTCGCATCCCCACTAGTAAAAAAATAGCGGCGGCCTTTGTCCGCCGTCCGTAACTCATATTTGGCACCGTTGATGTTGTGCCGCGTGGTCACAAAAATCCAAACAAAAATCCACGCGAGCCGTCAAATATCCCACGACGTCGCGAAGTGAATCCACGTCCACTTGTCAAAAATATTGTACAGCCGAAATCATTTCCGTACCGAAACCACGTACTTTTGCCATAAATTCCGCCGGTCAAAACTAATGTACACTTGTCAAATAGGATGCTCCGTACCGATGGCGTCCTTTTCTATATATGCGCCTGTCCCATTTAGTTTTGTACGGCAGGCGTACATTTTCAAACACTTTGAGTATTTCAAATCAATGTCGGATCGCTTCGCGATCTGCCGTCCATTTCCTAGCACATTCCAAGCCTCTCAATTTGTTCCTTACGTCCCTTTAATTTCACTCACACACCTACTCCCCCGATCCACAAATCCGTTGAAACTCCACAGTACATCAGTTAATTACATACGCACGCACGCGCACGCATGTAAAAAACTGAATCTTCCAAAAACAACATCTTTTATACTGCTTAGAAGACCTCTAATGATTAAAGCAACCTGCTGAAACTCTGGAAAAGAGCCACTAGCACAAGCATGAGAATCAATAAGGGTTCAAAAGTTATCAGTATATTCCGCCATCGTTCTCCCCGAGTATTTGTAATCCCAGATTTTTCTTGCCAACAAAAGCTCCTCCTGAACATTCGCCTTCTCATAAGACGATTGGAGGGAAGTCCAAATATCAATCGCCTTCTTCATTTTGATTCAAGACATAACTATGTTCTCTGAAAGGCAAAGCTTTAGAGCGTTCCGAGCTGACGAATTTTTCTTCGCCCATGATGGATCAGTGTCATCAAGAGATCCAACTATCATTTCCAGCAAACCTGCAGTTTCAAAATATGACTCAACCATATCCGCCCAGTAAGCATACTTCTGCCCATTAAAGACTGGTATTCTTAGAGATAGGCCTATAACGTGTTGTTCTATGACTACCGGTATAGTTGGAGCTGCAGCAAAAGTGGTAGAAGTAGACATAACTTACATAGAAGCTAATGAAGAAACCAATCAAACACTGATGTTTCACTCACTATAAAACCTGATCCACAAGTACAAATTACACCAAATTAAGCATAGAATATCACCAGCATACACATTTTCAACTCTCAAAATTACAACACAATTGAACTAGTAAACCATAAGATATGACATTTGCAAGTTTCACAAAAACTGCATTCAGATTTGCATTATCTCAAAACAAGTTAACAAAATATTTCTAAGTCCTAAACTTTTATACACTGAGGGTCTATCTACTGAATCTTTTGACCAATCAGATTGTAGTATGTGAATAGTCGTACTGTACTTTAATACTATAGAGTACCTAATGTACTTCCAAAAAATCTCGTTTGCCTCTAACCTAAATCAAGCAGTGTCACACTAAATTTAAATTCACTAAACTCTAAAAACCGTTTGTTCAGGTTTTCTTCATTTGGCCCCGTACACACGATGTTGCTGCTTAATCAGCAGTAGTCAAATAAGTCCGACCGGTTGTGGTTAATCATGTACGAATATTTGGAGTGCTTACGGAGTACTTTGTCACCTGTGGTCCACACTCAAATCGTAATTGTTAGTTCAGTTCAAATCGACGTCCTGTATTTATTCTTCACACTTGTTTTCCCACATGTTTGGTATTCCTTTTCGACCCTCCGATGCGCCGGTTTGACTTCGTTCGATGTGTTACATGTGGCAAGGTTCATTCTGCCTTTTCAATATTGTCCCTCATACTGACGTGTGTCTATCAGACCGTACACTACACTCCAGAGTTACTCATCTACTGTCACACTATACAAGGTAAGTATTACAACTTCAAAGACCCAATAATATTATAAGTTATAAACCTCCCCTCACAGCCTTATCTACTTAGGATAAAGCTTTGAAACCAACATAAGTTACAACATAAACCATGTCATTTATGCAGAATTTGCGATAAGGTGTAAGAATCCAATAAAGTTGGAAGGAGAAGGAATCGTGGACCATAATAAAGTTGCCATGGGTGATGTTTTGAGGACCCAAATGGTAAGTGCCACACTATACATCGTACAAGGTGACACAATAGGCTCAATAAAGTTAAGACTTGGTCATCGATGAAAGACAATCCAAAAGTATGGTTGATAGAGTGACGTGTTGTTGGTCAGTCGTTATGATCGATTTTGTTGTAAGTGATGCAAAATAGGTGGGCTGAGGTTTTGCAATCTGTCAAAATTTGTTAGTATGACGGCTAGTTCTATGGCATTTCGAATGTTACTAGAAGAATATTTCTAGAAGAAAAAAGGTTAAATAAAGGATTAATGGGAATTTGGTGTAGGAAATTTAAGATCGCGATGCGTCAAAGAGAAATCCGATTTGACGAATAAACGGATCTTTATTAAGGATGGCATGCAACACAATAATGTCACGGCTTTTCGTAGGACTCTATATGCTTTAGGCTTCGAAATTGGTATCTCCTGAACAAAAATGCCTTTAACGGCTTTTGCACCCTATTTTTTGTCTTAATTGGTAAGAATTTTGTAACATGCCTCATTTCCAAACATACCAAATATTTTTGTAACATGCCTCAATTCTAAATATACCAAAGTGGGTCTCATCATGTTTTTTCCATGTTGTCTTCAAATGGTGTTTGTAAACACCAACCGTTACGTGTTTTTAAGTACATATCATATTTTTTTTTGCCATTATTTTTCGAACGTCGATCAACTTTAAAAATCTATGAATTCTATAATTATTGTAATCCTATTCACTTTGTGATTCAGTAAAAGGCAACCTTTGTTGAGCATAAATGTGATATATCTGCTTGCCGAGCGCGCACTAGCTTGAATGATTGTTTAAAACAAAGATATAATGAAAAATTAAAAAGTTCAAGAAAATTGGTAAAAATATATAGATCAGGTTTGTTCGATACGGATGCCCTATCAATGGAACTGTAATTAAAGGTGAAAACTTTGACAGAGTATTTTGTTGGTACGATGAAAAATATCATTATTTAAACTACAACGCTTATCGTGACTTATGTTAAAGTGTTTTTTTTCCTACGTAAAACATTTTTTCTTCGTGCATAATTGTCAAATTTCAATGAGGGACAACCAATAGGAAAGCAAGAACTTAGCCTCCAATAACGATAATTGGATTGTCTTTCGAACAAGGGTGCATGAAGGAAATATGTTAAAAATGCGTAAAAAAAAATTACACTACTATCGATTAGCGGAGTATATATCACAAAGTTAAAGAAATATGTTAGAAATATAGAGATCGGGTTAATTCAGTATAGATGCCCTATCAATGGAACCTTAATTGAAGTTCTAAACATTTGACAAGGTACAATTTTGGTTCCATGAAAATGATCATTGTGAAAACTAGATAACTTTTCTTCTCTTATGGATAAATGTCTTTCCACCGAAATAAAACAAATGAGTAACCGTACTCTTGAACCGAAATAGTCCCCCCAATCCGCGACACTAATCTCAAATTATTCTTTTGGATAAAACTTGAAGCCCCAACGCATAGTACAACAAAGTACCTAAAAATAAGTTCAACGACCTCACTATAACCTTTTACCCAACAATATGTATTGACGACCTGAAAGGCCTCTAAAATATGAGGCCTCTTTCAACACTGAGTAACACGAGGCGTCTAATCACCTCCCTGTATGGAACGTCAACAAACAATGAGAAAAAATTTCGGTCTTCTACTTTCCGCATAAGCCCCAACCTAATATATTTTATCTTTGTGAAGTTTCATTCTTCAACAACTATTATGCTTGCATGATTTATTTTGGAATTTCTTCAATAAGGGATTTGTGTTTCATATAATAGTGAACTATTGGGATATATATATATATATTTTTTCTCTCTCTGATTTCATTTCTGTTTGTTTGACAACTTTCGGTATTGAATTTTTTATCTTTTACATATGGATTTAATTTCAAAAAACTTATCTATATGGTAGAGTTATAACTTAGTAATTGAACATGAAGTACACGGGTTTTTTTACATAAATTGAGAATTTCAAAGTATTTAAAGCTCGCTGCCAACAACATCTGTCGATCATATTTCAAATTTTAGACAATTTGAGAAAAGTATCTGCTTCAAGCATCAAATTCCCAACTCCAAATTTAAACCATTTTAATTCTTTTTTTTTGGCTTCCACAATATTTTCATTGTTTTTATGTATAATTATTCATTTAAGTTTCCCTTTTGACTCAACTAAACATTCCACTTAACACAGTTAACCATGATTTCAGTTCATACATCATAACAGTCAATTCGGACATTATTTCCCTTCGTAAACAAGTATGTCAAAGAAAAGTAAAAAGCCATTTGAAAATCGTTCAACAACAAATGGTGATGATATCTCATAGCGCTACAGATCTTGATCCTCCTACTTTAAGAACATAAATGACTTTTCAACCTTTCCTACACTCTCTCACACTTCCCCACCCTCAACCTTACCCTCAATTTCTCACTTTCCTACATCAACATGTAGCTCTATATAAAACCCTTCCACCTGTCGTAGTTGACGATACACTACAATAACGTTCCACAAGTTTTTTCAGTGGATATGTAGCTCGCATTGGTTGTGCGTAATATGACGGACACCCGTTAACAACACAACCAGAGCAAGTACCCAAAATAATTCCTGAAGGATGTTAAATAGGTCCCGCGCCCATCCCTCTATCTACAGAAACTTCCTCGCAAAGAATGCTAGAAGAAAGTCTGTTGTAGCCTGTCCCTCCATTTACGGAAACTTCCTCGCAAAGAATGCTAAAAGAAAGTTTGTTGCAGCCAGTCACTTGAGCTTTATCCGCAACATCCAAAGTGAGTGCACTCCCACCACCCGTGTTTCTGGGATAAATGTAATTTTTTCTCGGAACCATGGATGGATGAGGAGAAGTCCACTAAAGTTTTTTAGAAGTAAGTGGGCTATCCGAATACAAAACGAGAGGGTCACTCCCTACTTTAAGAGATTCTTCCCATTTACTATGTTGCTAATAACGAACATAAACCGTGGCGTCACTCGAGTAGACGAGAGCACATTGGAATCCAATGATCTGTTCTATTCACCAATTACTACATACGGGCGTCCTGAACCGATATACCAGGCATTCGATACGGTGTCGTATACATAATTCGCCGCCGTCATAACCACTCGTGACAAAAGTAACGCGTCGGAACATCAGGCAACCCAACCGCCATTATTCCAAACTCTTAAAGAGACAACTCTGGAAGAAATGCCAAAATATTCAAAAGTATTTACAACTACAGAAGTGGGAGATCCCACAATGCATCCAAAAAGTTGACTTTGTTGTTTAATATTGCCCGTCTGGTTGGCATGGAGCGAATATCAACTTTTTTGTCAAAACTACTGTGGAGGGGATCCCGGGGAAGGGTATGGTTGTAATAAGATCTCCTACCTCTCACAAAATCCCATTACTACAACCAATTTCAGCCACACAGAAATACACATTCACATTAGACATCACTCACATAAGGATAAATTTTGAATTAGAAAAAGCTTCTGTCCACATAACATTAGCTTGGTCTCTTGCTCTCGTGGCTCAACCCTTCTTTTTAAATATTTTCCACTGCTCTCCACTCTTAAATATTCTATCTATTAACTACTAAAAAACTACTTAGTTTGTAAGAGATTTCAGTGCAAAAATGCCATTGCTCCAATTTGGCATTCTTTGCTCAGGACCAAAATCATTCAAAATATCCACAAATTTTTCGAAAGGAAAAGATGCCTACTCTTCTCTTAGACTTCTCTATTTTTCCATCATCCCCCTGGACTAGCAAGGCCAGAGTCAACGCTCCGTTGAACAGGTTTTTCTTGGGCCAATCATTGATCAACAAGGACTCAGACTGACCAATGCAAAAGCGTGCGAAATCTCTTACTATCTACTTAGGATTTACTAACCAATCAAACGCTACATTTCACTGCGTAACATTTACGTGCAAAAGTGCGCGCTAAACTAAACGCGACTTCGCACGAACGTGGTCGCAAATTTCACACGCGAAATTACCTACAAAATTACATAAAATGAAAGTGTTTTTTCGTACTAAAATTGTACGAAACGAACCATCGTGCGTACCAAATGAAATATTTATTCATATGGAACTTCTTCAACGTGCGCCTGAAATTCCGCGGCTAGTTTGAACCTTAACCCGTTACAATGAACACCCACTCGTTATTTTGACCTCGCGCTATCGCCTTAATACACCAATCGCTATATCTTTTAAAACACAACTCCAAATCGTGCGATTTTTCGCGAAGGTCTACCAAATTCAAATTTCTATATTCGTAACAATCAAATACCCATTTAAGAACAAATTAGATCCACTATTATTGTTACATCATCCCCTCTTTATATTTAGCTAACCTCAATTAAAACACATTTCATTCTCAAGACAGGACTTCTATATTATTATCCCTCCAATACCTTTGGAAAAACTTGGAATTTTTATCTTCTAAAGTTAACTCTTCTTCCGGCCTTCCTAGATAATGCACTTGCCAGAATATAGTATTTTTGACCTTAAACCGTTGACCTATCCAATCTATTACCTATATGTGGACCTCAGGTTCTATAATTACTGAGGGATCCAATTCCAATTCTCCTTCATTTGGTCAAAGATTTGCTAGTTTTAGCTGACTGATGTGTGTCACCGGATGAATTTTTGTTGAAGGCGGAAAATCTAATTTGGCAACAGTTGACGATATCATCTCGATTATAGTAAATAGTCTGATGTACTTAGGAGCAAATTTCCCCGTAGAATCCGATTATCACTCAATCTTGCACTTGTAATGAGTTGTTGAAAGCCAAACCTTGTCACCTGTGCTTACCACCCAATCACCCCGTTTGCGATTAGTATTTAATTATTGCTTTCTTTGTGTCTTGAATAAGGCATCCGGAACTGTTTTCCAAACTGTTTAAATGTACTCCCAAAACTTTGTTCCACAACTCCTATTCATTTGAGTTATCCCTGTTATTAAGTCTAATGCTTTTCTCGGTTGGTATCCATATGCAAATTCAAACGGTAAGAATCCTGTACTAGCATGTTTGAATGAATTGTATGCAAATTCTATTAATGGCAGTTTAGATTCCCATGTGCTCTGAAATCCTTTGCAAACAATCCTAAGCATTTCTTCCAGTGTATGTTCATCGTTTTTGTCTGTCCATCTGTGTGAGGATGATAAGAGGTACTTATTTTAATTTAGTGCCTAAATTTTGCTGCAATTTTTTCCAAAATGCAGGCGTAAATTTAGAATCCCTATCAATGACTATAGATAAGGGAACTTCACGATGTCTCACCACGTTGTCAAAATATAGCTTTGCAATATCTACAACTGAATGAGTAGTTTTGCAAGGGATAAAGATTGCCATTTTACTGAACTTATCGACTATGACCATGATACTGTTATTTCTTCTAGATGTGGGTGGCAACCTGACTGTAAAATCCATACTGACAAATTCCCATGGTCTTTCAAGAATATCTAAAGGTTTTAAAAGACCTATAGGTTTCTCGTTACTACTTTTACTCTGTTGGCAAAGGTCACAACTTTCCACGTGTTGCGACACCTCCTTTGCCATCCCAAGCCAAAAAAATCTACTTTGCAACAAACGAAGAGTTTTATCTCAACCTAGATTTTCCAAAGGCTAATGGGCTTCTAGTAAAAGTTGTTTTCTTAAGTTTCCTATTTCAGGAATGCATAATCTATCCCTTGTTTGCAAATAGAGTAAACCGTCTTATATTCTAAAGTTTTTGACATGCCTCTCATTCAATGGGTCAAAAACTCCTCCTGAGATATTCTTGCAAATCAAAGAAAAATAAGGATCTTTATCATAACCATTTCTAACAGCATTTAAAAAAAATCATCTCGAACCATCACACTTATTTCAAAACATCTACTTAAAGGATCAACTACTAGATTTGTCTTTCCATGAATATGTTTGACAGTAAATTTGAAATATGCCAATTTTTGCATCCACCCAACTTGTCTGCCAGCCATAATCTGTGCATCACTTAATCTCAGTAGATAGGAGAGTGCGTTATTATCACTGTGAACTCTAAATTCTTTATTATGCAAATAACAACGCCATTTCACCAATGCATGAACAATTGCAAGTAATTCTTTTTACTGTGCTGGATAGTTGTTCTCAACATCATTGAATTTTCTGGATTCAAAAGCAATAGGATGAAAATGTTTGCCGAATTTTCGACTTATGACTGCACCTATACCTTTATCAAATGCATCAGTAGTGACCAAAACTTCAAATTCCCCAACAAGAAACTTCAAATTCCCCAACAAGATTAGGATACACTAGTATGGGGGCAAAGGTCAACTTCCCTTTTAGTTTCTTAAAAACACCCTCTTGATCGCCTCCCCACACAAACGTCTCCTTCTCCCAAAGTAAATCCGTCAAAGGTGTGGTGATCATATTGAAGTTCTTGATAAATTTATTGTAATAAGTGGTCAACCCCAAAAACGATCTGACTTCTGTGACATTAGTGGGTTGCTTCCAATATTGGATTGTAGTAATTTTGGATGGATCTGTGTTAAAACCATCCACTAACTATATGTCCCAAAAATAATTGTTCACTTTTAAGAAAACTGGATTTTGACAATTTTCCATATAGTTTTCTATCCTTTAAGCTTTCCAACACTTTCCTTAAATGAATTACATGTTGTTCTTTAGGTTCGATGTAAATTAGAATATCATCTATAAACACCTAAACAAACTCATCAATTTTATGTGAAAAGGTTTGGTTCATTAATCTTTGATAAGTAGGCTGTGCATTCGTCAAACCAAATGGCATCACTATCCATTCAAAATGACTGCCTCTAGTTCTAAAAGTTTTTTTGTCAACATCTTCGTTTCTAATTGGTACCAGATTAAAGCCACTACGCAAATCAATCAAAGAAAAAAAATTAGCACTTTTCAAACGATCTATCAAATCAGAAATTAAAGGTAACGGATACTTATCCTTCACCGTAATGTTGTTCAGACTACGATAGTCGACACACATTCTCAATGTTTCCTCTTTCTTTTTGACGAAGAGAATTCGTGATCGTACTGTGATTTGTTGGGATGAATGTGTCCTTTCTCCAAAAGCTCTTTGATGATTTTCTTTAACTCCTGCTCAAAGGAACTTTGCTTATAAATTCCTATGACATAAGGATTACATCCAGGTTCAAGGTTAATAACAGGTTCCACATCTCAAGAAGGTGGCCTTTTTGGGGGTAAATCACTTGGGAAAACCTCTTGAAATTCAAAAATCAAATCTTTTACAGCAACATCAAATATATTTATGTCACTTACGAAATCAAATTTTTGTTTTTCAATATTTTTAGTTGTGTATGATTTAGGAATAACATCAATGTTAGTGTTTTCTCCCCCCTTCATTAGTATTAGCCTCTGTTACTAATAACAAGAAAGCATGATTTGTTTTATCTTTTAAATGATTTTTAAATTGTTTAGCAGAAATCAAACCTTCCACTCCCAATTTGGTTATGTTATTTATATGATTCTTATGCAACTTCTTTGAAGGTAATGCTTGCAAAACCTTCTAGTTGTTTTCATACTTCATTGTCAAGGTGTTAGTTTCCCAATTAATTTGAGGGTTATGTTCTGTTAAGCAAGGCTTTCCAAGTATATACTCCTCACTACAATAATTCATTATTTCACACACAACTTTCATTTTATGACCTTGGATGTCAAATTCTGTTGTGTCAATTTGTAAATCTAATGTGGACTTACTACTATTTGCCACCTGAACATGCAAAGGTTTTTCTCTTATTACTGTAGGAATTCTATTTTCCTCTACAAACTTATGTGAAATAAAATTATGAGTAGGACCTGAATCTACCATAACTCTTAGTGGTTTCCCTTCTACTAAAGACTCGAATCTGATCGAACTGTGTCTGGTGTCATCATTACTTAACTGTCTTAACAAAGGTCTGTTGTTAAGAGTTTCATCCGAAAGATTGTTCAAACTATGGAGTGTAGTTAGCATCATAATAGATTCAGCTATCCTAACCTTTTCATTCATGAACTTGCCTTCCAGAGTTAACTCTTTAACATCTGGATCTGGTCGACTCAACTGAGGAGTTTCAGCAAGTCCTTTCCGTTTCCCACCTCCTGAACTTCCTGCTCAGCTAGGTAAAATGAAATATCTTCCTAGAGACCTTTATTAACATCAACTGTTTTAAGAGATCCCTTATCTCTACAGTCCTTAGTGTAATGATATGTGCCTCCGCATTTAAAATAAGTGACTTTCTTTTTCTGTTTTGTGCATTTTTTGTTCAAACCTCCCTCCTCTCCACAATTATAAAAGTTATTTTTCTTCAGTTTTGCACACTCAAATGCCCTTTGACCTCTTTTCTGATAGATAGTGCATGTGGGAATGCTAAGATTGGGTTTTTGAGCAATAATACTTGGTGTAGGTCTCTTAATGTATCCCCCTCTATTGTGAAATTTGTTTTGCATTAACACTCTGTCCACCTCTCTCATTTCTCTTGAAGATATTCTGCCTCAGACCCTCTTCCACAAATTCCTCCTCACCCGACAATGATACTTAATTCAAATTACCCTTGAGGGATCGAGTTTCCTGATTATACCCTAACTGATCCTCTAATTTCAATGACTTATCTTGTAATTCTTTCAAAATATTAAATTTTTGATGTTTTAATTCTGATTCCTATATACGATTCAGATAGTTCAAGAAATGCAACTTAGCCAATTCATCAGTCAAACCTATGATATTAATGCTTGATGAGTCAAATTACAAAATACAATCTTTGACAGATCCAGTCTCCTTAAAGTTTAGCCACATTCTTTCCATTCAAGATTTAAAAGTGATAGACAAGAAACGCGATTTTATCGCGGTCTTAAAAGCTTTCCATTCAGCATTATCAGGAATTAAATTAGACCTCCTTTGAATGTAATATCAAATCTAAGCATCACCTTTCAGACATCTTACATCAAAAGAAGTGTAATCATCACGATCACAATTTCTAGATTTCAAATAATACTCCATATTAAAAATCCAAGTATCTAACTCATCAATTTTCTTACCATCAAAGGATAGTGTTTCTCTGATACATAATTTCAGATCTTTTATCTTCTTAGGTCTAATGTGATCATCTTCTCTAAAACTGGCATTCCTCTTACTACTCTCATCCTTTTGGTCATTAACATCATTTCTGGAGTGAATTAGATTATTTAGTTCATCTAATTTCTGATTTGATCCATTCCCAATTTTCGTAACATCTTTCAATTCACTCTTCAATTCAGAAATTTTTTCATCTACAACAGCAACATGACTATTAAATCTTTTGACTAATATCACACTACGCTTCTTCAACACATTCAAGGCATCCTCCACTTCATGTTTCCATGCAGAGTTTGCCATTATCACACCTAGAAATCCAGCAAAAGGAAAGATAGAATATAATTTCCAAAAGAAATTTGTTGCCAATTTGAAGTCCTCAGATTGCTACAATCGAAGGCTTACCCTCCTTAACAAATCCTTCGAAAAAAAAAAGATCGTAATCTGAAAAATAAATAAGACATTGAAAGTAAGTTAGTACAAATTCAATTCTTCAATTTCCAAAACATTGATGCAGAAAGGTAAGAATTTCCCCACACATTTTGCAACAACAAAATTTAAAGCTCTGAAAGGTAACAATTCAAGGTTTGAAAAGTTTTAATTCATTTCAAGCCTCCTTTGCTCTTGAAGAAGTAAAGTTCTCCAATTTCTTTCTCCTCCATTAGTAAATTTCCCATTTCCCACTACATCAAGAACTTTTACTCTTTTATCCTCACATCCTCACCGTTCATGGGTTCAAGCCCTCCCTCTACACATGATTCATTGTTAGGAGAAGGCAAGTTGGTTTGGCCTCTAGGTAATTAGAGTGAGCTTCAGAGGTGGCTACACTGCCCACCCCGCCTGAATCCTTATAACCTAAGCACACCCCACATCTAACCAGCACACCCCACATCAAACCAGCGGCCGCTGGCAATGTGGTCACTTAAGTTCCCACCAATCCCCTACCGCTCACATTGTGGTTCCACCAACACAGGTTCCAGCACCCTCACCGGTCACGACAGTCGATTTTCGGGTGAGTAAGCTTCTCCCTAGTTTCTAACCAATGCTTTGATACCATATGTAATAGGATCTCCTTCCTCTCATAAAAATTCAATTACTACAACCAATTTCAACCACACATTCCACAAATTGGAAAATACACATTCACATTAGACATCACTCACATAAGGATAAACTGTAAATTAGAAGAAAAATCTGTCCACATAACATTAGCTTCGTCTCTTGCCCTCGTGGCTCAATCTTTCTTTTTAAAATATTATCCACTGCTCTCTACTCTTAAATATTCTATCTTTTAACTACTAAAACACTACTTAGTTTGCAAGAGATTTCAATGCAAAATGTCATTGCTCCAATGTGGTATTCTTAGCTCACGACCAAGATCAGTCAGAATTTCCACAAACTTTTCTAATGGAAAAGATGCCTACTCTTCTCTTAGACTTCTCTATTCATCCATCATCCCACTGGACTAGCTAGGCCAGAGGCAACGCTTCGTTGAATGGGTTTTACCTTGGCGAATCATTGATCAGCAAGGACTTAGATCGACCAATGCAAAAGCGTGCGAAATCTCTTACTAACTACGTAGGATTTACTAACCAATCAAACGCTACATTCCACTACGTAACATTTACGTGCAAAAGTGTGTGCCAAACAAGACGCGACTTTGCACGAATGTGCGTCGCAAATTTCACACGTGAAACTACCTACGAAATTCCATAAAGTGAAAGTAAGGTTTTGTACTTAAATTGTACGAGACGAACCATAGTGCGTACCAATCAAAATTTTGATTCATTTGGTCATTTTTAAACGTGAGCTTGTAATTCTGCGGCTTGTTAGACCCTTAACCCGTTACAATGAACATCCACTCGTTATTTTGACCTCGCGCTGCCGCCTAAATTCACCAATCGCTGTATCTTTTAAAATACAACTCCAAATCGTGTGATTCTTTCACGGGCTTATACCAAATTTAAAATTCTATATTCATAACACTTAAATACCCATTTAAGAACAAGTTCGATCCACTATTATTGTTACAATGGTCCTAAAACCGATTATAGTGTTGATCTTGGCGTGATTTTGCCATAGCTTAGATTTATGGTAATCGATTTTGATTTTGGGCTGAGAAGGAGAAATAGTGAGGGGATTTTCCACCGTTTTGCAACGATCAGATTTGGGGACATTTACGAGTAGAGAGAAAAACTTGAATTAAAACCGGTAATAGAATGGATCTGACATTGGGAAATAGTTTTCGAAAGAGAGCCACCGAGAAATGAAAATGAGGGGAAAAGTGAGGGGAAGAGCGGGGAAGAGAGGGGAGAGTGGAACGGGTAGAGAGAAAGCGAGAGGGCGACCGAACAAAGATTGTAGAATACGGCTGAGCCCTCCAACATATATACATTTTCTTCGACCTTATATTTCATCTACGTTATTTATTTACTTCGACTAATGTTGGGGAACACGTTGTACTTGATTTGAAGTAGTGTACGGTTATCTTCTTGCACAGATGGCGGATGACGTGACATCGTGTCACAAACTGTCGGTCGGAATGGGCTTGAAGTTCGTCTTTTCATTATCTTCGCTGAAATGGCGGGATCGATGTACCTAAAGGGGATAGCGACGAAAAACAAGTACGCACCCCTGTACTCTATTGTGATTCATATTGTTATCGTATTGTATTATATTGGAACATATCGATTGTTAGGTGTTTCAAGAGCAGACAACCCGTCACGTCGCAAAGGCCATGTGCCTTCTGACATGCTAGACCAGATTCTGAAATAAAGTCGTTATTGGAAAATATCCTGACACGTCAAGTCATGCTCTTTTGTCATCATAGTCAGGACTGTGATACGCAAATATACAGATTTTTCATTGAAGGTGGTCGGTTGATATCATTTGTTATTTTGTTACGATTTTCAATATACTATTTAGCCTACGTGGCACACGTGTGAGAAAACTTGTTTATAGACAGCACATGATAACCCGTTTAATGTTGACTATACAGCTACAGATATCTCCGTACGGAACTCAAGCCAAATTCGAAAAAAGACTGAGGGCACTTTCCCATGTGCTTAAGTTACAGTTATTTCTTGTCGTTTTCCTTTATAACTTGGAAAAAAAGGAAAAATCTGCAGCCGTACCAAAAAATTCAATTACCACCGTACAAGTTGCATTCCATTAAAACTATAGATATACCGCAATTTTTCGTCTATCGCGATGCAGTTTATCGTTTTATGAGTTTTGAACCACTTTCGCGTCCATCTAGAACATCTTCAAATTTTATATAAAATCACCTCGCGAGGTGATTTTAAATAAAGTTTGATGACGTGGGCAAATATGCATAAGATTTCGCACTTGCGGAGGTTTTTGACAAAAATTTCCTTAAAAAAAAACCCACTACACGTTTACAGGCTGTACATACTTTTTTCCCTGCACCTTTTTCCGTACATAAGAAGTGGAGGGGTATCGACCAACGGACGCCATTTTGCAAAAGCAAAGTTTGTGAAAGCGCCTCTCTCTCTCTCTCTCCTACTACCGCGTCTATCTCACAATTTTTGCAATGAAAAATGTCTATAATGGTATGAAATGAAAGATATATGAAAACTATTTTTTTTGACTATCTTTGAGTGTATTTTGATGGCAAGTAGAGTAGGAAAATACATAAAACAACAATCGGGAAATCATGGCGGAAAGTTTTAGAAGTTGTGACGTGGGCGCTGTCATAGCTGAGCGTGACGCGCGTGATGTCACAATGTCACAAACCCTAAACATCTGCAATACCTCCACGTCGACAATGTGGCGTGCAGATATTGCGAAGTGACAGAAACTGTTCAACGTGCGGGTGGACGTCTGAAATCGAAATTGAGTGGAAGTTTCGCAACATTTTGTTTACCGGTTTTGTGTCACATGTTTCGTAACGTCAACGCTTATTACGTTTTGAAGTAACGAGTTATTTGTGATTACATCGGAATGCTCATAAAGATGTAGAGAGAATCTTCGCTGCAAACAAAGTTACAAGATTAAAGTTTTGGTTACATGGGAAAGTGTTGTAATTTAGAAATCTTTATTTCAGTAGATAGGGTTAAAATAACTTAGAATATTTTCTAAGTAGTCTGTTGTAATACTTACCTTAACTACTGTTACAGTAGCAAAAGTACAATAGAGTATATTGTAATTTTACAAGGACACGCGTCGACAAGAGATCGTATGCAGGTTTTACGGAGTGGCGTCGACACTCAGCCACACATGTCACGGAGTTGACGATTGGATTCATAGGATCGGAGGAACGGGATCTGAACCGGGTATTCCGAAAATATATGGTACGGTTCGACGGTACCATTGACTATTGAATTTGTTCCAACGGACAGGATTCACATGGGACCACAAGCTTGATTCACGAGGGACCACAAGCGTGATTCACGTGGGACCACAAGTGACGAAGCACTCAGGTGTTTCGTACTACACGACCACAGTCTGCTAGACTTTTGCGACTCTTGCTGAATAAGCATGAAGAACGTTTTGTGTATGGTTCGATGTCTAAAACTTGTGAATAAACATTGTTTTGTAGTTTAGTGTAATAAAAATTAGTGTTCCACTAATTAGGTTTTTGGAAAGTAGTAATTAGGGTTTTTGAGGTACTAACGATACAGTAACGTACAGGTAGAATACTTTGTCGTTAGTCAAGATATTAACCGCAATAAAAGTTACCAAAATTAGTGTAGACCAGTAGATACACATTGTGAGTATATAACTTAGGACTTAGCGAATTTTGTAGTATCTAGTTTTGGGAATATGATTTTCTAAGGGCAATTTTTGGGAAACCTCGAGACATCATATCTTATGGTTTACTATGTCATTAAGGGTGCAATTTTGGAAATTGTCAGTTTACTCTATTGTGTATCACTTTGGAAAATTTGAGGTATATTGGATTTTTGAGTAATATTTTATGTAAGTTGAAAGTTGGCTCTTGAGTAGGTGTTTGATAACTTTTGCTGTTTTCCATGTCTACTACCACTAATACTGCTGGTTCCCCTCGTGCAACGGTGGTTGTAGAACAACAGGTTATGGGCCTTTCGTCAAGAATTCCAATCTTCAATGGCCAAAAGTATGCGTATTGGGCTGCAATGGTTGAATCTTTGTTTGAAACTGCTAACTTACTGGGGTACTTGGATGGCTCCCATGATGAAAGAGATTCGAGTCGGGCGAAAAGGAATTCAATGGCAAGTAAAAATCTAATTCTTTGTATTTCAGAAAATCTGGTCATGTCTTGCTTGAAAATGAAGAAGGTGAAGGAGATTTGGACATCACTAAAATCTGCTTTTGAGAAAGCGAATGTCGAAGAGGAGCTCTTGGTGGCTGGAAAAATTTGGGGGTAAAAATACGCGGGGGAAACTATGGTCGAGTATTGTGACAACTTTCATCCATTTATTGATGCACACTCTTCTGTTGGGGATTCATTTCTTGAGTTACAGCAGGCAGCTTTGCTATTTTGAGGACTTTCTAGTAGCATGAAAGGTGTGTCTGCTCAGTTTAAGAGTCATGATAAAGCTAGTTGGTCATTTCAATTAGCATATAATCTTATATTGGAGGAAGAGTCTAACGTAAACTCCTTGAAGGAGAAGGAAAGGTCGATGCTTTTGCAATAGACTTTGACAAAAGAGCTCAGTTTAAACAAAATAGGAATCAGTTTAACCAGAATAAAAATCACTTTAATCAGTTTAATCAAAGGCTAAATAGACACTCTTCTACTGCTTATTTTTATTTTTCTGAGAAGGGTCATGGATACAGTTATTGTCCTAAGCTGAAAAAGGCTAATGAGACAAGTTTATACAGGCCGGGTTAGTTGCAAATTCTATAACACACAGGCTTTTCTGGAAATCCTACTCGTGGAAATGCTCTATTTTTAGCTTCTGCAATTGATGCTGATGAGTCTCTGAGCTTCAATGAGCAAGACGAAGCAGAGTTATTTTTTATGGCGGTAGCAATGGAGGGTTCATAGGATGCAGGATGGATCATGGACACGGGAGCATCGGCCCACATGTGGTGGAACAAGGCGGCTTTTACAACTTTGCAGCAAACGCCTCCAAAGAGTATATACTATGCTTGTGGGATGAGTGTTCAAACCTCAACTCAGGGTGATGACCCAGGGCACTAACTAGATAAACTTTTTTAGATCTGCAAATTCTGTAGGGGAATGGACCCCATAGAGTTTCAGGTTATTGGCCCACCATCTAGGGTGCCTATGTTTGATGGAACAGACTTCACTTATTGGGGATTATGATGAAGGGATTGATTTTCGAAAATCACTTATGGGGAATTGCTTCGGGACAAGTGAGGTGTCCGCCACCGGGCTGCAATGGAGCTCACTATGGAGATTTATTTGGCGCTTCCTAGAAAACCAACCAGGTTTTAGATGCAACGGAAGGTGAAGGGATAATAATTGCCATGGAAGGGGGAATAGGGGAGAAGGGAAAAGGAACACCTATGGTGAGGGGAGCTAGGCTCTTGGCTACGGTTCCACTTGTAAGAGGTATAACTAAACCAAAATTGAAGAAAATGATAGTAAAATTTGGGAGCATAAAAACACTGTAGCAAAGCATCTAATACTTAGAAACGGTTCTAAGCCTATAGCTATCACTCTCACAGCCTTAACCAAATCTTTAGAAATTTGGGAAGCACTAATTAAGCTTTATAAGAGTGAAACTATACAGAGGTAGCAATTAGTAAAACAAGAAATAGAGGCCTATGTTTATAAAAGCGGTAGCATGATAGAGTTTTGCAATGATATTGCTGCGTTATGCTGAGTTTACTAGTGCAGAATGTGTAGAATTTGATGAGAGAAACATTAAAACACTAATTATGAAACTCCCAGATGAGTAAGAAAACATCATTAACCATATAGAGGAAAAGGATGGCTCCTCATGGACTTCGAGCATTACCATGGGGATGATTCTTGTGAGGGAAAACACTTTAGAGCTTCGAAAGGGAAGTGACAAGGTGAATGCACTAACAGCTCGTGGTGACTGGTGGAAGCGTGAAAAGAGGAATTACGGTGATTCGCGGAAGCGTGGTGAGAGGAAGAAAGAGAAAGATAAACCTTATCGGGACTTCGGTGGAAAGAGAGGGAGAGGAAAAGAGAGGGGAGCTTTGAAAGGAGAGGTTTGCTTCTTTTGTAAGGAACCGGGTCACTATATGGAGGAGTGTCCTTGTTTGGAAGAAATTAGAAGTTAGAATGTGGATGAGGAGGAAGAAGGGGAAGAGGAGAAACTGGATAAAGATATTTTGGAGCTTTTTCCATCGGTAAAATAGGGAAAAGAGAAAAGCACACTTAAATTCTACGAAAGCAACAGTGTGCTTTTGGAGGTATAAGGGAAGTAAAGAGAAAGGAGGTACTTGAGGGAGTAAGGTTGATGAGGAGGTCAAGGAGTGTAGGGTAAATGACATTCTCAGATCTAGAATTAAAATATGAAAAAGGGAAAAATCAGAATATTAAGGATACTTTCATAGATATTTTGGCGGCAGAAAAACTGGTCGATAGAGGAGACTTCAACGGATTCCATGGAAAGAGGAGAAGTAAATCTAGAGGGGGCTCTAAAGGATAGGGGAGAAGAGGGACTTTTAATGAGAGGTTTAGGGTAGAAGAAATATTTTTTGGGAATAAAAATGAAAAGTGATAGTGAAAAGACTTATATGGATCTGAAAGGGGGAAATGGCGTAAAATCATAAAAAAGGGTAGTTATCATAGATAATCATTTAAGTGGTGAAGATGTAGGAAGTATAAAAACTTTAATAGGGACTAGTGGTTTTTGGAAAAATTTGGGGGAGGGTGGATTTGACATCACTACTTGGTGTAATGTCGCTTATAAAGATGTGCGTGTAAAAGGGCTATTATCTGGGTATGTGTTGCAGATTGGGGAAGTGCAACTCTGAGTCCTTCATAGGTCCTCAAAGTAGGCAACTCACACGAAGCCTCTAGGATAACCCTGACCCCTTTGTGTTTCAGCAAGAATAACTGCCACTATAGAAAACAAAAACTGTAACCAACTTCATCTGTGTGAAGGTAAGACTCATCTGAGTCGATAACAAAAAGAATCTCTGAATTTGCTCCCTTGAGCTGTAAGTTATGGTGGGTCAAAGTTGACCTTTTGTACAAAAGCTCTATCTGAGAGAGGGTCCTATCTACCAAATTTTTCTAAGTCCTATCTCTCTCTAAAACTCTATCGATTGATGTATGGCACCATTCAAAATACTGTGTCGTATAAAATGGTACACGTGCCACCTTTCTCACTACACTTCATCACATTTGCTTTTTTCGACTTTTCCAGCTTGCAAATATCCCGTTAAACAGTAAGCATTTAACCAACGTTTTTTCCATTAACCCAACTAAATTTAATTTCCCCACTTTTGTGATCCCGATTTTACTTTTGATTTTCGCTATTTTTCCATAGTCTTTCCACAATTTTTCCACTGTATTTCCCAACTTTTCCCCTTTACTTACCCTCAGATTTTCACCTCTGCCTCACATAATGTCCTTCACTTCCCCATTTAGCTCCTTCATTTTCTCCTCAAAATATTCCTATTTCCCTGTTTACGTTCCCCCAGACCAGCCTCTGCCTCATTTAATCTCTTTAATTCCCACATTCCGTTACCCTATTCTGCCTCCCTGAATTTCCCCACTTTCCCAAAGAGCTTTCCCCTCAAACTCTCGCCTCATCTTATCTTCTCAACCTCCGCGTCCAATGGTCTCATTTTCCCCACTGGCACTTCTCGCTTTGCCTGAGTTTCCCACAGTCTTTGCCAGTGCGTTTGCTTCATTTTTCCTTCTGCTTGCCACATTTTCCCCACTGAATTTCCCCATTTTCCCCAACATCTTTCTCTCAGTCAATCCCCTAATCCAATCACCTTGATTTACCCATTAAATTTCCGCAGTTTCCCCATTTGAGTTTCCCTAAAAGGTTACTCAAAATAGTATACAAAATGTTCTCGTCGAATGAGAACATCAGCGAACGAATGACAAAGTAACTACGGTGCGTGAAATTTACCAGTGGGAATGTAAAAGATTTGTTGAGGCAATGTAAAAGATTTGATGAGGCAATGACTCTGTCTTTAGAGAGGTACACCGAAGAGGTAGAGTCGGGAAAATTTTGAAAGGGTAACGGGTTTATACTAGTTTGATGGAATATTGGAGTCAGGAACAGGTCATAATCATCAAGTCATACATGATCGAAAATGTGCAATTTGAGAAAATAAGAAAAAATATATCAAATTTTATCTAGAAGAAAAGATCCTGCCTTCAATTAATGTCTAGTTGAATGAGTCAGAAATTAAACAAGGCATCCTTGAACACATTAAACAATTGACAATGTTACCAAAATTGAAGTTGTAAAGGTTGTTAGAATGAAAACTTCTACCATTTTTCTAAACGTTCTCATCTATTCATTTATTTGTGTAACTGGTAAAAACGTCAAGAACTCTCGAATTTTCTTAAATATTTCCATTTGATGTAAAATTTACTTACAGCTCATGGCTTTGGAAATTCAATTTATGCAGAAATATTCTAATCCAAAAGCAATTTTGAAACATCTTTTTATAGACTCTCTAAATTGCCAACAGAAAATCTGCCGAGAAAATATTTTCCTTTCGGTTTTAGCTTATCTTTATGACGATTTTGACGACTTGTTTCTAATAATTCAATCAGTACCTTAATTTGTGTAGATAACATCTTAAGACAGTTTAAATCATCAAAATCAAAATCAAAATTAAGCACATGAAAAAAAAATCTAAAGTATCATCCATATTTGAAGAAAAACAATACTCAAACAAAGGTCGCATGTAAACCAAAAAATCCATGGCAACTTTTGTAACGAAAACGATTCACAATCGTTTAAAATAAGTTATAAGTAACAGGATTTTGTACAAAGTAGAAAACTAGTTTCACTATACACATTTCTGCAGTTTCTCTACTATGCCAAAATTGAATGTTGTTAACTTCTTTTGTACAATTTGATGCATCCGTCGATTCGCAAAACCTGCAAATATGGCACAAAAAACTTATTAAACATGAATCACAGTAGAAGAAAGCAAAAGCGAGACGGCTGAAAAAATCACAAACAGAAAGATCAACTAATGAAAAGGTAGCGATTACTGGTTTTCAACTATAATGCTAAAAGAAGAACACAATAACATTACAATCAACATTATAAATCTGTAATCTCAGACATTCTGGATAAGCTCTCTGTCTAAGAATTTTCGAGCAAATCCCCACAAACTTCATTATACCCTTGTTTTCATATTTTCCAACTCAATATCCCCACTCAATAGCTACATTTCACCAATAAATAAAATTGAAAATTGTAAATTTTCGTTTTCCCCGATTGCCCTTTTCAGTTCTCCTATTCTCACACAACTTTTTGCTCATTTTATTTCCCCGTTTCCCCGATTTCTCTCTCCAAAAACCAAAATACTTCTTCCATTTATTTTGTCCGTTTCCCCGACAATTCACTGATTTTTCAAAAAAATCCACGTTATTTTTCCAAATTACCCCAAAAAAATTTCTACACTAGCGCAATATTCCTGCTATTTCCACAAACTCCCCAGTCCCCAACAAATCCGCCTATGCCTTTCCCCAGTGACTTCACCTTTCATTCCCCGTACCGACCTCGTTCCCGTCAATCTTCTTCACAGAATTTCCTGAACTTCCATGTTTGCTACAACAAAGTACTAAAACTGTTATTGCTATTCTAATAGTACTTCCAAAATCTAATTTTGCCATTTCTCTAAATCTCAATTGTGCGACACTATTTTAAATTAGCTAAACTACAAATCCTTGTTTCCATATATTTACAAATATAAGACCATACATTAAGTGTTACTGGCGCTTTGTGAGCAGTGGTCCATAGCATCTGGCTGACTGTTGTCGTGTAGTATGAAGCACCTTATACCGTCCAAGTGTGCTTCGTCATTTGTGGTCCCTTCTCAATCGCGTCCGTCACTTCGATGTCAATCAACGGCCCTTCTTGGCTGACTGTACCATACTTTTCCAGATATGCGGTTTGCATTCCGTTTGTCCGATTTCATCAATCCGCTCGTTAATTTCCCGACACGTGTAACTGGTCATCGGCACTTCTCCGTGAAACGAGCAACACCATTTTCCTGCCGACGCATGTCTAACTGGCCGTACAGTACACTCTCTTAGTCTTCTGTTAATGTAACACTATTTGAGGTAAGTATTACAGGTTTTTATTTCCCAAATATTCTAAGTCTTTAATTCCTCCTCACAACTCTATCTATTGAGTAAAGATTTCTAATTTCAACAAGTTTCAACCTGGTGCCTAGAAATACTTCTATCTCTATAAACTTGCCGTAGTCACTAAGAGACGGAAGAAATTCCATGGCTACCCGCAGATAGTTAGGGAGACAAGCACAAAGGTTGAGAGGATAGTTTGCCAAAATGTACATGGACCATACTGGATTTGAACTTAGACCTATGTAATGATGTAATTATTCGCCTTATCCACTAAGGCATTGACACACAGATACATATATTTAGTTTGAATCACATATAAACGTGGTACTAATCAACATAATTCATGTCACGGATTACAAAACTAAACGAGATTCAATTTGAACGGACGCGATTAATTGTCGGTTTGAGATCTGACGGCTCACAGTGGACCTGAAGCGCCTGAGTGGACATTTGGCGGTTTGTGAGCTAAATGTAGGTAGATAACACGTGGCAATTTATGAGTGGAAAGAAGACATTAATGGGAGAGTTACTACGGGTTAGGAAGTGACAACGTCAACGCGACAACCATGCCGTACTATGGTCATACAAGAAGTACCGCGACACCAGTACTTCTTGTACTTTATAGTCTTCTAATTCGTTGAGTACACTAAGATTAGGTTCAGAGAGGGAGTTTATGACTTACAAAAATTTAGGTTTCCGCCTCTCTCCCTCGGTGCATCTGAATTTATAGGCCATCTTTGGCCAGCCATAACTTAATGCTCAAGGAAGCACGTTCAATGATTCTTTTTGCTGCGGACTCATAGGAGTCCAAAATACACAACGATGTAGTCAGTCAGTGTTTTTCCGTGCCAGGGTGGCTGCATTTATAAGGGAAAGCCAAAGTGGAGGAATGTGTCTACATACTCATATTCTAACTTTGTATACTGAGGGGGGAATTGAAGACATACAAAGTCTTCTTTCATAGGGGTGAAGTTGTATTGGGAATCTGAATGACAAGGTGTCAGTCATTTGGGTTTGTATCAACTTGGATTCGGCACTATTTAGATAAGTTTCTTTGGATTTGCGATTTCTTTGGGGGATTGGAGCCTATAGAATTTCATATAAGGCATGGAGTGAAAAGCTTTATGAAACATTAATCAAAAGAATAAGTAGTGATAATGAGGGAGAGTTTACCTCTAATTTGTTTGAAGAATTCTAAAGAGAAAGAGACATCCACCATCGCATAATTGTCCCTTTTAATCCACATCTGAATGGTGTGGCTAAGAGACTAAATCAAACTCTTGAGGACAATGCCAAAAGCATGTTAACTGACTAAATAATTAGAAGACATTTTTGAGAAAAGGCAATGAATTGTGCTAACTACCTTAATAAGAAGGGCCTTGGCTTAGCCATTGAAGAGGAAAATCCATATGAAAGATAGACATGTAGAAAACTAGCCATAACACACCAAAAAGGGTTCAAAAGTCAATTATATAGTCTTAACATGGATAAAACTAATGGGAAAATGGATGCGAAAAGGAAAAACTGGATATTTAGTGGGCTATGATGAAAATATAAAATCATATAGAGGTTATGAACTTCAAAAAAAAGATATAATCCTAGTAAAATACATAGTAGTAATGGATGTCGGGAAGTTTTTTTTATCCCTTTAAATATATAAAAATTGTAAAAATTATGATTGAAGTTGACGAAGATTATGAGGCACAAGTGCCACTTCGAGAGAGAGTTCATCAAGCTAATGCACGTCGAACAAACATATTAAAAGAAGAAGAACCTTAGACAGACATGTTAAAACAAGAAGAACCTCAGCCAAAACAAAAGGTTCTACCTTTATCAGACGAGAGAGGAGAAGGAGAGACACAAATGACCTCTATGGACAAGAGAGCAAACGACCATTGAACGAAGAATAAAATGATGCCTTTTATGCCAGCAACTGATATGTGAATTAGGAACGAGAGGCAAGAAATGGTTCATAGAAGGCTAAGTGAACACTGAACTTACAAAACTTTCACACCTAAATGAACCTCAGACATACTCTAAGATAATTAAAAGTCCGGAGAGCAATAGATGAATGATAACCATAAATGAGGAAATTGCATCAATCATAAATGCTAATATTTGAAAATTGGTGGACAAGACAAAAAACATGAAGGATGTAAATGAGTTTCAAAACTGAAACTTAATACTGTAAACACCATAAAGACATGTAAATTTATACTGGTTGTTAAGAGTTACACACAGGAAAAAAAGTATTAATTACGAGGAAACCTTTGCTCTAGTGGTCTGATTTCCTTCAAATAGAATTCTCTTAAGTCTGGTAGCAGCGAAATATATGGAGATTCGTCAAATGGATATTAAAAAAACATTTTTACATAGAGAATTAAAGGAGGAAATCTTCATGAGGCAACTTGAAAGGTTTCGCGGAAAATAATGTAAAAATTAAAGGTTAATAGGTTTTGTAAAAGATAAAATGCAGAAAATAAGTAGAGGAAGTCTGCCTCTAACTCCTCTCTTCAGCTCCCACATTTGTGGCATTCACTAAAAGGTGGAGAGGGAGCTAGAGCCATGGCAGCCTATGCTATCTAGAGGGAGAGAGGCAATAAATTGGTAGATTTCCTAAAAAGGTACTTGACGGACCCAGGATCTGATCCTGGTACCTGCTATCCATCAATGTAGCCGGTAGCTTTATCCTACTAGTGTAGAACAAGTGCTAAGTGATATATGGTTTGATAAGTATATAAATGTTAACAAATAGAGTAATTCATTTAACTGTCAAATAGATACCCAGTAAAAAAAAACAGTTCAAGTACACTACGGTTGTATGTATTTTATGAAACATATACTGCGCATTTGTTTCAACCGTAAAACAAATACTACATGTCTATTTTCAACAACTAGAATTATAGCCTGTTTTTATCGAACGGCCACGATAGGCGCTGCGATCGCGGATTAGGTACTTTTGGCATTTTACGGTCATCTCCACATAAAGTGACACGTGGCGCGACAACATTGGATTGCGAAAACTCTAGAGATTATGGGAAAAAATCCGGATATGGCATGTGTCCACATTTTGGCCATGTCGTAAGATGGCCTTACAAAAAGTACATCGGCACCTCTACTTTTCTCTACAACACCCTATTGTGATTGGTGTTGTATGTTAATAGATGGAGTTTTAGAGAAAGAAAGGACTTAGAAAATTTAGAAGGTAGCCACCTCTCTCCGAGAGAGCTCTTATAGAAAAGGTCATCTTTCACCACTCATAACTAACTGCTCAAGGGAGCAAATTCAGAGATTCTTTTTGCTATCGACCTAAGGGAGTCTTGCCTTCACAATGTTGAAGGTGGTCAAAGTTTTTGTTTGCCAGGGTGGTAGTTATCTTGCAAAAACACAAAGGATCAAAGTTATCCTAAAAGCTTTGTGTGAGCTGCCCATTCCAAGGACCTATGGAGGTCTCAGAATTGCAGGTAATGGGCTCACCCTCTAAGCTGCCCATCTTTAATGAAACTAGCTTCATATACAGGGAAATTATGATGACAAAAGCTCTAAGTGAGAAAAGGTTTTGTGGAATAATGAGTGGATGGGTGAGGTATCTAGCTACTCTTGGCATCCCTCCAAGGTTTGGAGGAAATAGATTTACCAAAGATGCGGATCTAACTCCAACGGAGGAGACAAAGGAAGGGGAGGTGGTGGACAAAGGAAAAAAGAAGGAGACGGTCACACCAATAGCAACTGGTTCGGCAATCATGTCACGTATTAAGATGAACGAGGAGAATGATACCGATACCTATGACTACAACAATATGGCGACAAAGCACTTTATCCTCCGCCGTCTTACTTAAGGGCTTGCATCTCCTCATTTGCAGGTAAAGAGGGCATCTGATCTTTCGGTGTCTCAACATCATTTGGCTGATTAGATAATTAACGCATATGTATATAAAGGGGGGAAGATGTTAAATTTTTGTATTCAGCTCACCACATTTTTCATAGAGTTAAAGAGTGTTGGATAGGTCAAAATTGAAAAGATGAAGGTTAACTGCTTGCTCATGAAGTTACCAGATGAGTTCGGGAATATAGGCCACCGTGTGTAGGACTTCCCTGACTCATGGTGGATATAAACTTCAATGGTAGGGATGATTCTCGTTTGGGATAATATGATTAAGATCCACAGGGGAAGAAAGAGTGGGCAAGCGTTGGCAACTGGGACTGATTGGAGGAACAAGATTTTCCTGAAAACCGGTCGGCAATTATGGAGGGGGGGGGCAAAAAAATCAGACCAACAAGTTTGGACCAACGGCTCCCTAGGGTTTGTGCATTTTTTGTAAGAAACTTTGGCACTAAATGGCGGAGTGCACTAAGCTTACCAAACATCGGTTAAAGGTGGGGCAGATCAATTGACCCCTAATAGGAAAGAAAAAGGCTCTTATGACTGAAGTACACAAGCAAGAATCTAAGGATGAGGACGATGAGCTCTTGTTGGATGAGGAGTTGGAAACGAAAACCGAGGTCGAAATTCCTCAAAAGCATAAATGTGCTTTCGGAGGTTTGAAAGGTGAATGGGGTTCGATTGTGGATTCGGGTGCCTCCATGCAAATGTGTTAGGATAAATACCTTTTCACTAAGATGAGAAAGATTCCCACCATAGAGATAGAGTATGGGGATGGGAGGGTAATCAGTACTACTATGGAAGGATCGGTAGATCTGAAAGTCTTAGTGGAGGGAAAGATATTCATAGTGACATTCTCTGATGTGTTGTATATTCTAGAGTTAAACAAAAATCTCATCTCAACATCTGTCTTAGATGATAAGGGTTTCGAGACTAGCACTAGGAAGGGAACCTTTATTGCTAGCTTTGAGGAGGAAGTGTATTTCACTGCTGAAAAAGGCAGCCAAAGGATGTTTTGGCTAATTATATGAAATGAAAAGAAGAAAATTTACTATGTTGGTTTTTATGATATTATGTTGTGGCGTAAAAAGCTTAGACATGTGCATTTTGATAAGTTAAAAGAAATGAAAAAGATGGGAATAGTGGAAGGAATTCACTTTAGAGAAAATGAAAACCTGGGTGACTGTAGTGGTTGTGCTCAAGGTAAGGCACACAAGTTACCCTTCCCAAAGGAGGCCACTAATATAGGAGAAAAAGTGTAAGACTTGGTACATACTGATATTTGGGGACTTGCCAAAGTACCCTCACCCGGTGGTAAGAGGTTTATGATGACAATCATTTACGATTGGTCTTGTTACTCAAGAGTGTATTTTTAAAAAAATATATCACATGCCTTAGAGGATTTTAAGGAATATAAAGCCTAGAGTGAGAAACTCCATGAAACCTCTATTAAGAGAGTAAGGAGTGCTAATCAGGGAGAGTATACCTCGAATAATTTGAGGATTTTTGAGAGAAGATGGAGTGCATCACCCAAAGACTGTTCCTAAAAAAATCTTGAGCAGAATAGTGTAGCCGAGAGGTTAAATAAAACATTAAGTGATAGTGCTGAGAGTATGCTATCAGATAAAAAGATACGAAAAAGATTTTGGGCCGAAGCAATAAACTGTGCTAATTATCTTAAGAAAAAGTTCTTACTTCGATAGTAAAAGGCTAAACTCCTTATGAGAGATGGACTAGCCGAAAAACCAGATGTAACACACTTAAAGGTTTTTGGTAGTCAAGTGATTAGTTTATACACAGATCGATCAAATTGGAAATTAGATCCGAAATGAAAACCAAGATAATTGCTAGGATATGACAAAAATGTTAAAGGATATAGAGTCTAAGATCTCAAGAGAGAAGATATAATCCTAGTGAAGCATCTTGTGGTTATGGATGAAGGGAAATCTATAGATCCCTTTAAGCATAGAAAACCAATCAAAATCAGATTCGATTCAGAAAATTGTAATGACTTTGAGCTTCTTAACTATCCATGTTTTTGAGAAGATGATGATCTTATATGTATGGATCAGATCGAAGAGGACTCAACCGTGGAACCCCATAGTAACAACTCCAACCGAAGTGGAAGACGTGGCGGAAAAAGACCCAGAATCAAAAAATAGGGGAGAAGTTGAAACTGTTCAGAAGAATCCACATGAGCCATCTATTCCGGCAACAGAGTTTAAGGGAGGAGAAAGAAGCAGCAAAAAATTGCAAAAGAGACAAGCTACCAACAAGGTAACCAAACTGTCTCACCCCGATGAACCTCAAACTTATAAGGAGGCATTGAACTGTCCAGAAAGGAACTAGTAGAAGACAACCATTAATGAGAATATGACTTCAATTATGGCGGCGACATGGGAATTGGTGGAAAGACCTCTTGACAGAAGCCAATCGGCTGTAAGTGGGTGTTTAAATTGAAACTCAACCCGGGTAACACCATTGAGTGCTACAAGGCTCGGTTAGTGCCGGAAGGATTTACCTAGAAAGAAGGAATTGACTACGAAAAAGCTTTTGCTCCGGTCGTCAAGTTTCCCTCCGTTTAGATACTTCTCAGTATCGCGGCAGCAAAAGACATGGAAGTACATCAGATGGACATCAAGACGGCCTTCCTACATAGGGAGTTGGAAAAGGAGATCTTTATGTGATAGCCCAAAGGATTTGTGGAGCAAAGGGAAGCGAGCAAGGTATGCCGATTGATCAAATCTTTGTATGGGGTAAAAGAGGCGCCCCGACAATGGAATAAGAAGCTCGATGAGTTTCTTACGAGTTTGGGATATATTCTGATCAACTCAAATCACTCAGTTTATTTGTTTGAAGATGAGGAATGAGTTATTTGTATTGCAATTTATGTTGATGATTTGCTTATTTTAAGCAAATCTATGGATAAAATAAATAAGTTGAAAAATGATCTAAAAAGAAGATTTGAGATGAAGGATATAGGAGAAGCAAGGAATATTTTGGGAATTTAGGTAGAGAGAGACAGAGATAGAAAGATAATAAAATTAACTCAGAAAGAGACCATTGGAAACATGTTAGAATGATTCCAAATGGACAAGGCTAATTGTTGTACCATTTCAATAGAACTAAAGAAAGGAAGTGAGGGGAGTGTGGAAGAGGGGGTTATAATCTTCGATGATGAGTTAGGCCTTGAAGACAAGAGATTTATGCAAACAATCTTAATACACAAGTAGTGGGCAGCCTAATATATTTTATTAATTGTACCCGGCTAGACATAGCCGCAACTGTAGGAGTACTAAGTAGGAGTTTGAATGCTCCCACTAAGAAAGATTGGGAGGCAGCTAAGAGAGTCCTTAGATATCTTATAGGTGTTGTCCATAGCCATTTTCAGCCATGGACTTACCCTCGGAAGCACCACACACTACCCCAAAAACAGCCTATTTTGATTGGATGATGTGATAATTATGTTCAATATTTTTATATGAATAACAGTGAGAATACTTAATGACCTATAAACTATCTGTTTATGTAGTTTCAACCTTTTTTGTTATTTCAGTAGAATTCTGAGTGGATTCAAAGTAGGCTTTTTTTGGGGTAGTCTGTGGCGCTTGCGAGGGTAAATCCATGGCTGAAAATGGCTATAGACAACAGGTTATGGGCCCACGCCCATAACTACCCATCTTGGATAAATTAATCTTACCCATATTTGATGGATCTGAATATTACTGTTGGAGGATTATTATGGAGGGCTACTTGAAGTTGAGGAAGCTAATGGATGTGGTGGATAGGACATGTGCTGATTCATTAGCTGGATGGGAAAAGAAAAACCTAGAGTGCTTGAGGATTATCAAGCTATCTATGACTAAGGAATTTGTAATGATGTACCTTGATCTGAAAAGTGCAGCTAAATGATGGAAATGGTTAGAACGTATTTATCAAAAGACTTTTGTGTATCATTGGATGATTAGTGCTACAAAATTATTTGAATAAACATATGTTGGAGGTAGCATGTTGAAATATTGCCTTAGACTGAATTCGCTTCAACTTGTTAAAATAGTTATTATACAACCGAAATAATTTAGGTACCGCAGCCACGTCTTTTGCAATAAATGCGGCAAATAAAATACACATCATTTGTCATAAACGTCGCTTCTGGCATATAAAGTACATTTGTCCAAATTACATGTTCCGTACAGACGACATACATTTTGTATATTTCACATCGGATCGCGTCGCAATCTGCCGTCCATTTCTTGACGCAATGCGCGCCACTCAATTACTCCCTCACGTACTTTTAATTTTACTCGTACATTTACTCCCCCAATCCGCAAATCCATTCAGACCACCACATTACTTTCGATAATATCTTACGCACGCAAAATGTTGCGTGCGCACAAAATGTCGAGTATGCACGAAAAAAACTTTTCAAAAAAAACAATAGGGATTACAGATCTATCGTTGCATTTGGGTGGGAAAAATACTGACATCACCACTTGGAGTGATGCTTGCTATAAGGATGCTCCTATGACGTAATGCACATCTTGGTATGAATTGTATGTGGGTGTTGAGGCTTGTTGTTGGAGCAACAAGCAACAAAAGGTCATTGCTCAGTCCACCATGGAGGCTGAGTACATGGCCTCTTGCACTGCTGTAAAAGAATTAATGTGGGTCAAATCCTTGCTTGGTGAACTTGGTCATCTAAAGAGTGGTGTCCAGAAAGTGTTTTGTGATAATCAAGCTGCCATTGCAATTTCTACCAATCCTAAACACCACTTTAAAGCAAAACATATAGACATTAGACTTAGCTTAGTTAGGGAGAAGGTAGAAAGCAAGATAATCAGTTTAGAATACATAAGAGATGGTGAAATGGTAACTTATATCATGACCAAACCTATGCCTTCTCCTAAACTAATTTTTTGCAGGAACAAGTGTGGTCTTAAATTGAAGAGTGAATAGAAAATAAGAGGAGTTTTGAAATTAAAGGTTCTTTTAGTATTTTCTAGATATTGTAAAAGATAAAATGGAGATAAGTAGTAGAGGTAGTTTGCCTCTAACTCTTGTGTTCAGCTCCCACATTTGTTGCAGTCATTGAAAGGTGGAGAAGGAGCTAGAGCCATGGCTGCCTACGCTATCCAGAGGAAGATAGGCAGTAGTTTGGTATATTTACTAAAAAGGTACTTGACTGACCCAGGATTTGATCTTAGTACATACCGTCCAACAAAGTTGACGGTAGCCGGTAGCTTTTTTCTATAAGTCTATAACAAGTGCTAAGTGATATATGGTTTGATAAGTATACAAATGTTAACACATAGAGTAATTCATTTAATTGTTGAATAGATTCCTAGTACATAGAAACAGTTCAAGTTCAGTACCGTTGTATGTATTTTATGAAACTAATACCGCACATTTATTTTGATCGTGAAACAAATACCGCGCGTCTATTTTCAACGGCTATAATTATAGCCGGTTTTTAATCAGACAGCCACAATAGGCGCCGCGATCGCGAAATATTTACTTTTGGCATTTTACGATCACCGCCACGCTAAGTGACACGTGGCGCGACACCATTGGATTGCGGCAACTTCGGAGATACGAGAACAAATCCGGATATGGCATGTGTGAACTTTTTGGCCATGTCGTTCGATGGTCGTACCAAAAGTACACTGACACTTGTACTTTTTTGTACGACAAAATATTGTGATTGGTGCTGTACGTTAGTAGATAGAGTTTTAGAGAGAGATAGGACTTAGAAAATTTAGTAGGTAGCCACCTCTCTCCAAGAGAGCTCCTATACAAAAGGTCATCTTTGACCATTGATAACTAACTGCTCAGGGGAGCAAATTCTGAGATTCTTTTTGCTATCGACCCAGGGGAGTCTTGCCTTCACAACGGTGAAGGTGGTCAAAGTTTTTCTTTGCCGGGGTGGCAGTTATTATTGCTAAAACACAAAGGGCTCACAGCTATCCTAGAGGCTTCGTGTGAGCTGCCTATTCTAAGGACCTATGGAGGTCTCAAAATTGCAAATGGACAAGAAAGTAAAGTTTGCAAATTGATAAAGTCCTTTTTAGGACTCAAGCAAGCTTCGAGGCAGTGGAATATCAAGTTAGTTGAATTTTGACAAAATTAGGATATATCTAAATTACTTTTGACCACTCTATTTACTTTTTAGAGGATGAGAATATGGTAATATTTATTCCAATTTACGTTGATGATGTAGTAGTCCTCAAAAAGTCCTTAGAAAAGATTGATAAATTGAAAAAAGATCTAATGAGTGAGTTTGACATGAAGGATCTAAACGATGTTAGGAAAATTTTGGAATTTGGAGGGAAAGAGATAGAGGAAATACGATAGTAAAATTGACTTAAAAAGAAGCAAATGGTAATATGTTAAAGATTTTTTTTTTTTATATAGGAAATCTAATAGTTGTGCCACTCAAATGGATTTAAGAAATACTTCCTTGGGGGGCTCATAAACGATTTGATACCTGGCCCAACATGTCCATAGTAGGTGTCAATCATATTCATTTTTTGTAAAAGATGCCAATACCTACATAGGGTGTTATACGCCGATAAAAAGGTCACACAATAAAAATGTCATCAAATTGTAGACACACAAAATGTTTCACGCACCGTATAATTGAACGATTAGAGATAAAGCAATATTTAATTAGAAGGCTCTTGCAGCACCGAAAGCCTCGAATTGCCCTTTTGGTGGATTACGCCAAATACGCCACTAATTGACATGTGGCAACATCCGAGAGGATGTCAAAACAAAAATTAACAAATCCATCGTGTTGCAAGGGAAAATACGACGTCCCTATTGGTGTCATATAAAATCCGTACAAAAGGTACAATAATTTTTGTACATTTGTGTACTTTATTCATGTACTCTACAGTCCTCCTATTGGCAGAGGGTGCAATTCTGGGTCCCCCATTGGATCACAAAATTCCCTTTTGACTATGAAGCTTCTAAGATATTTTCAATGGACTCTTTTGCTTAATAACAACTTCCACCCTTGTAGGCAAAATATGTTGATGACTACACCCGTGTGTAGTGTGGAATACCTTGAACCCACAGGAGAAGGAATCTCTTATAACGCGGAAACAGGTGATTAATAATCAAGAGGCAAAAATGCATATTTGTATAGAAGCACTATGAGAGAGAAGCAGCTACCTACAAAATTGTTAAGTCCTAAACTCCTCTAAAAAACACCTATCTACTGCTGTACAGCATGAATCACAAAATTGTACCATACAAGAGGGTACACATCACGTGGTACCTTTTGTATGGTTAAAGTACGGTATTGCCATGGTGAGGATGTCTGTCACACTTAGAATTGTCTTGATGCTTCTCGAAGATTCCGTTTTCCTGTATGCCGCGCCACGTGTCATCTTGTGACATATCGTCTATCAACCTCCAAAATCACTATTCCATGATGTTGGCTTTTAAGAGAGCTGTCTGATCCAACTAATGTATTAACGTTCGCCGTTCAAATAAATGTCCGATCAATTTGTTAAGTGCGGTATCGGAGTACATACGAAATTCACACTGTTTTTATGTGAGATTTCCCATATATCTAGTTAATCTGTTTGGTATGCATGTTAGCTTTTAAATAACTATCGAGCCCTATATATCCAAACACAAGTCCCAGACTATAAGACAAGGCTTTTAGTAATTCCGGTGAACCATAGGGACCAAGATCAATTCCTAGCTGGTTAATATCTTTTTGGTACAATCTTTTTGAGACAGTCCTCTGTCCTCTCTAGCTTCTTAGGCAGCCATGGATCTATCTCTCTCTCTTTGTGGTCATTAGTGACTACAACAAGTATGGATACCAGGGAGGGAGGAGTTAGAGCCTAGCTAACATTTTATTTTGTTCCTTTAAAATTGACCTAGAAAATACGGATCGAAAAAACACCTATTTCAACTAAGGGTATAGTAGATAGGGTCAATGAGTAGGTTTTTCATGATTTAGGCAATTTTAGTGGGTTTTTGAAGTCGTATCTCTTCGAGGCCATTTGTATATAACACTTGAATTTTTTCAGCGATAATTAGCCGCTTACTTGAGAAATTTTAATGATTTATTTTACTGCGGGCTCAAGGGAGTCTTGCCATCAAAGGCGTGAAGTTGATATGTGTTGTTGCATGCCAAAGTGGCGTTTATTCTTTTGTGAATTGGAGTGGGTATAAGTTATCCTATACGCTTAGTCTAAGTTGTGCATTCTGTGGGACTATGGAGTCCACAAAATTTATGCAATAGTGTTACGAAAAAGCGTTTTGGAATAACTTTTTTATTTTTAGATAGATTTTGATGGACTCGTGTCCTTTTTGTGCGAAGGTAGATATCATGTGAAATTTTTGAGAATTCTTGTGGTTGTTTATCGTAACACGTATCTTCTCATTCATCGTGTTCCAACTTTTTGATTTTTGTAATTGACAACTCACCTCTTCGAGGTGAGTTGGCGATTACAAAAATAATTGAACCGAATGCCTTGCCTATGAATATTCAACGGTCTTTGTAACCTCTCAAAAAATTGGAGAATAGTGACAAGATTCTCTAAAATGTTGTTTGTAGAGAAAAACAAAATGAGTGGTACAACGTAGTACAAAGAGGTTTGGATTTTTGTAAACAACCTCACTTTTTGTCTGATGGAACTTCACCCTAATGGTAATATATGCACTCATTTCTATACTCTACCTAACAGAGTTTTGTTTCACATAGTCGACGTTGCCTCGTGGGAGTGCAAGTTCTCGCAATTATCTTTTGTCTTAATTACTAAGAATAAAAATTGAGTGTGTTTCTAAAGTCAATGCACTCCCTTTCACAAGTTAGCGTCATTATCAAATATTTTTCTTTCATATTGTACGAAATAATGCACAATTTTAGTTTAGCCAAACGCATTTTGTTCATTACACTTGAAAATTCGTTCAAATAAGTGTAATTTGCACTACTTAAACTGCACAAATATTAGCGCAAAAAAAAATATAAAAACTAGTTTAATTCGAGGTTAAATGGTCAAAATATAGTGGCATCGAACAATTTTTGTGCACACTAATAGCGATTCACGGTTTAATAGTTTTTCCTTTGTATTACTACTACAGATCCTTTATACTAATAACGGTGCACAATGTGGCGAGTTCTGCCCGAATCTAAATAAAAACAAACTAAATGAAAAATGGGGGTTGGGATTTAAACCTTATTCCAAAATTGGTCGTTGCAACTTGAGCATTTTTGGAATCTGTATCTATCTTTCAATCCGAGGACCATTCAGTTTGTTGGGAAAAATAAAAAACAGAAAATTACCGTGGGGGGGGGGGGGGGGGGGGGTAGGGGTGAACACAATTTTCTACTTGCTCGTAACCTCTTAAACCCAAAATATACGTAATAACACTAATAAATTCCCATTTCAACAATTTTTGGCAACACTCTTTTGTCACACTCTTTCGTCACGTGAATAAAGCAAGATCCCTAAAAATTGAGCTAGTGTAGAAGACAAGGCGCCTACAAAAAGTACAAAGTTTTGACCTAGGATGATGTGGTAAGCATGTACATGGTACGTACATGAAGATTTGAAGCTAAAATCTGTTGGTGTAAAAATTCTTTGACAATTTTTGATATCTGATCTTAGTTATGTGGTACCACTCAAATTAGAACACGTAGTTTACTGACTCTATGCAGAAGAAAATTGTTCAAATTATAACAGCCATGTTGGCCATACAATTACAACATTTTTTGATGGAACTGTTAAGGGTCATTTAGTCTTAGTTATGTCCGTACTCGTCATTACATACGTCTGTCCGGTCTTGGTCTTGTCCATACTCATCATTACATGCGTCGGTCCAGTCTTACCACCCTACGTACAAGTTCTTTGGGCGACGATCTCTCTTTCTCTATGTATGTTTTTGTTTTTCTTAATTCTCTTTTGTACATTAATTTTTTTTTCGTACTCTCTTGAAATTTATATATTTTCTAGGTCTGTATTGGAAAAATAAATAGAGTGTTGGAAAAAGGTAATGAATAGTTCACTTCTATATTTTATTCAGAATGTAAAGAGAGAGAAAGAGAGGACCAAAGGTAGGCCATGGCTGTTGCGTCATTTAGAAGGAGGCAGAATGAATTAGAATGTTTTTTACTAGTGTTAGCAAAATAGTGCTTTTAGCCGGATTTAAACCGAGGTCTGCAGATTACTATGTAGACCTACTCCTTATCCATTAAGGCACTTACGATACGATACACATGATATGTTTCACGCATATATATCTATTGATCTAAACGACTAATTCGCAGCAGACAAACGAAAACGCGCATTAATCAATTCATGCATGGAAGCGAATCAAAGCCGTATAAATACAACTGATCGGACGACCACCATTACAGCCGCCACCCACAATAAGCTTTCGGTGGCCTTTGGGGATAGCCCCACGCGGTGCCACGTGGCGCCACATTATTTGATATTGGAGAAGATAGGTGGAGGAAGAATGGTTCCCCATTTGGCAGATGTCACCTTGTAGACCATGTCGTACAATGGCCGTACCATAAGTTCATCGCCCATCGTACCTTCTTCTACTATATAGTGTTCCTATTAGACTAGGGTTTAGTAGTAGGTAGTCACGAGTAGGCAGACCAACACTTAATGATATTTAGGTACCTCTCTCTAAGAGAGCTTGTCACTATAAAGGTCATCTTTGACTAGCCATAACTTAATGCTCAGGTGAGCAAATTCAGTGATTCTTTTTGCTGCGGATTCAGGGGAGTCCTAGCAACACAACGGTGTAGTCGGCAAGAGTCTTTGAGTGCCAGGGTGGCACTAATTAAGTGGGAAAGTCAAAGTGGGGAAAATTGTCCAAAACACACATTCAAGCTTAGCATTCTGTGGTGGAACTGAGCACACATAAGGTATTCTCTTCACACGGGTAAAGGTGTATTGGGGTTCTGATTTTCAAGGGATCATTCATTTGGGTTTATATCAACTTGGAGTTGGCACTAACTAGATTAGCTTCTTTTGGATCTGCCAATTCTGTGGGTTATGGAGCCCATATAATTTCATATGTCGCTTGAGTCTACATCGTTACTTTAGGTCTTTATTACTTATGTACGTTGCTGACCTAAAGTAAATCCGTTACAATCTAACTAACGTTAGAATATAGTCTACATAAATTAGAATTTATTCACGTAAAATCTTGAACGAATGTATTAGAATCTTGACTAAGATCCTTTTTGTTATAGCGCACCAAAGAGTGCTTAGACTCCATTGTTATTAGCACTATGTATTCTGTATATAAGTGAATTTTCTCACTCAATGAAATCATCTCAAATACAAATAAATTTCTCTCTCCAATGCATTGATTTTTTTCTTGTGTACAATTTCATGGCTTCCGCCAATCCACCTCCAATAGGTTATGGGCATGGCCATGCTACTTCTAATAGTATCCAAAAGTTTGATGGCCAAAACTTCTAAAATTGGTTATTTTCAGCCATGCATTTTTCCAAACACGAGAAGATTTGGGACCATTTTATAGGAATTTTAATTCCTTCTATCCTTTCCTCTATTGATACACCAGCAGAAAAAGCTACAAAAGAGTTGGCAATAGCTACATAGAAACAAAAGGATGAGGATGCGCACGCTCGCTTAGTGATGTCACTTACTACCGCGCGCACTCGTCTTATTCGTGGCGCCTCCTCTTCCTGCGAGGCTTAGAGTCGTCTTCAAGCAGCTTACATTCAAACAAGATGGGCCGCTCACCGAATTCAAAAATGAGCGTTTTTTAACTCCATGAAAAAGCGAACGTAATCCATGCAAGATAGGATTAGCATAATCGACTTGTCGGCAAGAGAGTGCACATCATCGACGTGCATCTTTCCGACGAGGACCTCTCTACTACCCACTTGGGAGGACTCCGTGAAACCTTTTCCCCTTTCATTTCTTTGTTTGACAATCTAGACCAATTCATTCCCTTTCACTCCCTTTGTACAAAACTTTTGCATTAAGAGACAAAACTTCTCTCTTTTTCTGCTCGAAATCTCTCTCATGCAAATGCTTTTATTGCTGAAAATAATAAAACTAACTCGGGGGGGGTGCAGCGTTTGGTTTGCGCTTATTGCAAAACAAAATGACACTCAGTTGAATAATGTCGAAATTGGCGAGGCGAAAAGCAGCAGAGGCTTCCAATCCCCCTAAAAATGGAGGGAATGCCAACATTGCTATGCCACCCCACCAGTTCTTCCCACCCCCCCAATCCCTCCACACCCTTCTTTCCCTCCAAATTTTCCTTATCCTAACCATTATTCCCCTTCTCCTTCCCTCACACAATCTTCTAACGCGGGAGCGCACTATGCCTATTCAAACTCGGTTGACCTTCCATCGTTGACCCGTTTCTCCCCACATTTTCCCTCTAAATATCCCACTCCAATAGCTTCCCCTTTTGTACTCCTTCCCTCACCAGAATTTGGATATGGCAATGTTGCCCATCATATCCCAAATTTTGTCATTTCGGATACTCAGTTTCCACAAGGGTACGCTTTTCTATCTCAAACCATTGATGATTGGCTAGTAGATAGTGGTGGTAGTCACCACCTTTCACCATGATCCGATAAGTTCACTCACCTTTCTTTTCTATCATCTCCTATGCAGATTCGTTAAGGAGATGACCGCATTCAGTTGGCTACTCATTCTAACAACCTAAATGTCCCTAATGTGTCTATTCACATTCGCAACGTACTCTTTGTTCCCAGTCTAGCTAGGAATCTATTTTCCGTCAAAGTCGCCACTAATGACGAAATTAAAAGTTGAATTTATTAATGATAGAGCAATGTTTCTTGATAGAAAAGACAATAGTATAGTAGGTTTTTGCGTAGCACGAGATTGTATGTACTGTTGAATTTAGAAATCTTTACTCAGTAGATAAAGCTGTGAGGAGGAATTAAGGACTTAGAATATCTGGGAAATGAAAACGTGTAATACTTACCTCAAATAGTGTTACTGTAACAGAAGACTAAGAGAGTGTACTGTACGGCAAGTTGGACACGCGTCGGCAAGAAAAGGGTGTTGCACGTTTCACGGAGTCGATGACCAGTTACACGTGTCAAAGATTACGAGCACATTGATGAAATCAGAAGAACGGAATGCAAACCGCATATCTGGAAAAATAAGGTATTGTCAGCCTAGAAGGGTCGTTGATTGACATCGAATTGATGGACGCGATTCAGAAGGGACCACAAATGACGAAGCACACTTGGACGATATCAGATGCTTCGTACTACACGACAACAGTCAGCCGAATGCTATGGACCACTGCTGACTAAGCACTAGGAACATTTAATGTACGGTCTTCTCTTTGTAAATATTTGGAAACAAGGCTTTGTAGTCTAGCTAATTTAAAATAGTGTCGCACTGTTCAAATTTAGAGAAATGGCAAATTTAGATTTTGGAAGGACTCTTAGAATAGTAATAACAGTTTTAGTACTTTGTCGTAGCATAGGACATTACTGTAATAAAGTCACTTAAATTAGTGTGAATAATAGATACCCACTGTGATAATATAGTGTAGGACTTAGACAAATTGTGATAATCTAAGTCTTGGGATATTAATCAACTAAGGCAGTTTTTGTGACTTTTAGTGTGAATATCTTATGGTTGACTGGATCAATTTAGTTGAATCTTTGAGGAGTGATCCTACACCGTGTTTACTATTGTTATCCATAATTTGAGTCTGCATAGGTCATTGAGGTACATTCTATTACATCTTTAAGTTGGTTGTTGAGTAGGGTGCTTGATAACTTCTGTTTTAGATGTCTACAACCACTACTACTACTGCTGGCTCTCCTCCTGCTATTATGGTTGCAGAACAACAGGTTATGGGCCTTTCATCAAGAATTCCTATATTCAATGGCCAAAAGTATGCATAGTGGGCAGCAATGGTTGAATCCACATTAGAAACAGTTGATTTATTAGGGGTCTTCGATGGTACTTTAGATGAAAAAGATCCGAGCTTGGCGAAGAAAAACTCATTGGCACGAAACAATCTGATCTTGTGCATCTTATAGAATTTGGTTATGTCTCGGCTCAAAATGAAAAAAAGCAAAAGGAATATGGGAATCACTAAAAACTGCTTTTGAGAAATCTAATGTCCTGTGAGAAGTTATATTGGCTGGGAAAATCTGGGACTATAAATACTCCGGGGGGAGTATGGTGGAATATTGTGATATTTTTGTGCTCTTATTAATGCACATTTGTCAGCTGGTGGCTCGTTTACAGAGTTCCAACAGGCAGCTTTACTTGTTAGAGGGCTCCCTAGTAATATGAAAGGTGTGTCTCTCTAGCTGAAAACTCATGATAAGTCTAGCTGGAGATTTCAGTTAGTATACAATCTGATCTTAGAAGAAGAAGCTACTACTAAAATACTTAATGGAGAGAGAAAGGCAAAAGCTTTGAACACATATTTTTATAGAAAAAATGTTACTTAATCAGATCAAAATTGGGATAGGAATAAGAATCTGAATCAGTATAACAATAGGCCAAATAGACAGTCTACTACTTGCTTTTACTGCTCTGAAAAATTACATGGATACATGTACTGTTCGAAGCTGAAAAAGGCAAATGAAACAGGATTATAATGTCTAGGCTGGCACCAGAGCCCATATCATAAGGGCTTTTCTGGGAACTCTTCTCGGGGAACCGCTCTCTTATCAGGTTCTACAAATGAAAAAGATGATCCCTTGTCTTATGCTGAAGGTGAAAAAGCAGAATTATTCGCAACGGCAGCAGCTATGAAACGTCAAAGGGATACAGGATGGATCATGGATATCGGAGCTTCGCCACACATGTGTTGGAACAAATATAGTTTTTCCAACCCTAAGGCGACAACCCCCAAGAACATCTATTATGCATGCGGCATGAGTGTGCAAACTTTAGCACAGGATGATGTATCTTTAATGGAAGATGTGGAGGGATAGTCTATAGAAATAATTCTCCACAATGTGTTATATTTACCAGAATTCAAAATGAATCTATTTTCTACTTCTTTGGTAGAGAGCAAAGGCTTTGATGTAATCCTTAAAGGAGGAAGACAGGTTACTAGCAAGTTAGGTGAAGTTGCAATGACAAAAACTAGAGATGCAAGCAAGATGTATAGGATGGATATTGCTGAATACAAAGATAATGACGTTATCTATTCCATTGTATCATCTATCAATGAGCTATGGCAAAAGAGATTAGGCCATGTCAATTATGATAGCTTACAAAAGATGGTGAATTCAGGAAAGGTTGAGGGTGTTTCTCTTTCTTTTTAGCCTGTGAAATCATGTGATGGATGCTCACTTGGAAAAATCCACAGATTACCTTTTCCACAGCAATTTGACCACAGATTGGACAAAGTTCCAAAACTTATCCACTTCGATGTTCTTCGTCCATCACAATTTCTATCAGCTGGAGGTATCCACTATATGGTTACATTCACTGATGACTACTTGAGATTCACAAGAGTCTACTTCATGCAGCACAAGAATGAAGTGTTTACACACTTTTAGCACTAGAAGGCATGGGCAGAAAAGTTGCTTGGAGTTTCGATCATGGCACTAAGATTGTACAACGGAGGAGAATATACTTCAAAGGAGTTCAAACAGTTTCTCCTCCAGGGAGGTATTAGTCATAACCTGACAGTTCTCTACACACCAGAACAGAATGGTGTATCTGAAAGAATAAATAGAACTGTAACAAAAAGTGCTATATCTATGCTTGCACACTAAAGTTTAGATTTGAAATTATGGGCTGAAGCACTCAATTGTGCGGTTTATATTAAGAATAAAATTGCATCTAGATAGGTTAAGACTACACCTTATGAACTCTGGACAGGCATGAAACTGGATGTTAGTTATTTTAGAGTATTTGGCAGCAAATGTTTTGTCTTAGACACATTGTAGATTAGATAGAAAATGGAAGATAACGGCTTACCTGGGATCTTTATGGGATATGATGACAATGCAAAGGGTTATAGGGTATATGTTTTAGAGAAAAAGAAAGTTATTATATGTAGAATTATAAAGCTGAAGGATGAACAGGGTTTGGTTGATCTGATCAGAAACACCGAAAGTGAAGAAACAAGAAACACCGAAAGTGAAGAAACAAGAAAGGTACAAGAGTATGTGATCTTTCAGCATACTCAACCTATTTATTTTCAGTCACAGTCATCGGTTACAACTACATCTCCACAGGTTTCTCTATCAGATGGAGCACCTCTTACAGAACAAGATAATTCTAAAGAACAAGATTCGACACTAGGATCTACACAACTTCCTACACACGTTGAACCTGCAAATCTAGATCTAGTTTCGGCACCTGCAAATGCTTAGAACAAGACAACAAATCGCAGGTTGCCGACGATTTCAAGTCAAAATTTTCGAGGGGAAGAAGATCCAGCAGCCGTCTACAAGCAAGCTCACATTTTGCTTTCTCAGCAAATACAACAAAACCGTTAACAATTCAAGAGGCCTTTTCATCACCGGAGAGAAATCACAAGATCGAGGCAGTAAAGGACGAAATGAAGTCCATCAGGGAGGCGCAGACGTGGGAGCTAGTGGATCTTCCTGCGTGGAGGAAAGCCACGGCAGCAAATGGGTGTTCAAAGTGAAACTCAACCTGGACAACACCATCGAAAGGTAGAAGGCCACACTTGTGGCCAAAGGTTACAATTAGAAAGAAGGTATTGATTTTGAGGAACCCTTCTCTCCGATTATCAAATTTCCCACTCTCAGTATCTTACTAAGTTTGGCTGCTTTAGAAAACATGGAAGTCCACCTGATGGACGTTAAGACTAACTTCGTGCATAAAGAGTTAGAGGAAACCATCTGCATGAAAGAACTAGAGATGTATGCAGAGAAAGGGAAAGAAAACTTTGTTTGTAAACTAATAAAATCTTTGTATGGGCTGAAATAAGCCCCTAGACAATAGAACTTAAAACTACATGAATTTCTTACTCGACTAGGATTTTAATAAGCAAATGTATGGATGAAATAAATCGAATTAAAGCGGCTTTGAGGTCGAGGTTCGAGATCAAGGACCTTGGTGAATCTTAGTATATCTTAGGAATAGAGGTAGAGAGAGGTAGAAACAAAAAACTCATTATGTTAACCCAAAAGGAAGCAATAAGTAATATGCTGAAAAATTTGAAATGAAAGATATAAAATGATATGTAACTCCCATGGAATTGAGACAGAAGCTTGATGGAAGTGAGTCAGACTGAGACATAATGGTTAGTGAGAGCCTACAGTCAGGGGAGGAAGAATTTATGGCTTCAAAGCCATATAGACAGGAAGTGGGAAGTCTCACATACTTCATGAATTGTTGGAGACCTGACATTGTAGCAGCTGTAGGAGTCATAAATACAAGTTTGCAAAATCCTAAGACGACAGAAAAGGAAGCCGCAAAAAGAGTTTTGAGATACCTTGCAGGGACTCAAGATCTTAAGCTCATACTCGGAGGAGGAGAAGTGAAAATGCAAAGTTAGAGTGACGCCAGCTATAGGGATATGCCAAGCAGAAAATCCACAACTGGCTTCATCCTAAAGATCGGAGATGGAATTTGTTGTTGTTGTTTTGGAAAGCTTTAAGTCTTAGCAAATTAATAGGACAACGTAAAAATAGATCTATAAGGACACGCGTCGTCACTTGAAGCACGGTGTAGGTTTTTGAATGGTACCGACACCGGTTTTAAAACAACGTAGCTGTGAGGCTGATGGAACAAGCGCAGATGTAGTTATTTTTGATATGGTCTGTACGGACGAACGCTGCCTGCGATATAACGGGACAAACGCAAGTGTTGATATTTTGGTACAAGACAATGCAGTTGCTACACAACAAGACAAATGCAGCATCGGTTGTTTTTGGTATGGGACAGCGTAGCTGCTACGACCTTGCAGATATTTGAATGTGATCAGGAATTGGACTGCGCTGCTACGGTTGATATGAATCCTATCAACGGACGACATTCATAAGAGAATAATTAAGTGACTCGCTAACAGATGTTCTGCAACAGCCGGATGGACGTACTTAGACAATTGTCACTAAGCCAAACGACAAGTATTTGAACAAATCACCAATATAGGATTCTCAATAATATTGATTATACAATGATACATTTGTTTTATCGTGATTAGGAGAACTTAGACCTTAATGGTAGTTTAGTTATTTTGGAAGTATCTTTTAGTAACACTTGTATCGGCACTACAACACTATGTAGTAGGAAAACTGAGTGAAGAGTATAAGACTTAGAACATATAACATTTTATGTATTTAGACTTCTAGACTATGTAATTTGCAGACTATTTTTGGGAAACTTCTAAGTTGCATATCTTGGTGTATATTGGATCAATTAAGTTGAAACATTGGGAGTTATCACTCTTTGTGATATTTTATATTTTGGTATAGTTTGAAGTTGTTTGTTCCACTTTATCAGATTTGGTGAGCTATAAAAAAAAGTTGTTTGATAAGATTCTTAATAAGCTTATGTGAGTGAGATTATGTCTACATCCACTACTACTGCTGACTCTCCACCTGCTCTAGTGGTCGTAGAACAACAGTTGCTAGAGCTGCAAGCAACAAAAGGTAACAGCACAGTCTACAATAGAGACATAAGACATGGCGGCAGCTTGTGCACTCAAAGAACTCTTATGGGTTAAGTCCATTTTGCAAGAACTTGGATACATGCAGACAGGTCCACAAACTATTTGGTTTGACAACGAAGCAGCCATTGCTATTACTACTAACCCTAGTCATCATTTTAAGAGGAAGCACATGCATGTCAGACTTGATTTTGTGAGAGAAAATGTGCTTCCTTGAGTGTTAAAATTGTGTTATTTACCAAATGAGAAAATGGTTGCTAACATGCTAACCAAACCCCTTCCTACTCCTAAGTTGTAGTTTTGTAGACAGGCTATTTGGCTGAGTGAGTGAGTGAGTCTAAAGATTTAGGGGAGTGTTGAAATTAGAAATCTTTACTCAGTAGATAGAGCTGTGAGGAGGAATTAAGGACTTAGAATATTTGGGAAATGAAAATCTGTAATACTTTCTTTATATAGTGTTACACTAACAAAAGACTAAGAGAGTGTAGTGTACGACCAGTTGGACACGCGTCGGCACGAAAAGAGTGTTGCAAGTTTCATGGAGTAGCCACAATGACCACTTACACGTGTTGCGAGATTAACGAGCGGATTGATGAAATCGGAAGAGCAGAATGCAAACCACATATCTAGAAAAGTATGGTAAAGTCAACCAAGAAGGGCCGTTGATTGACATCGAGGTGACGGATGTGATTCAAAAGGGACCACAAATGACGAAGCACACTTGGACGGTATCAAGTGCTTTGTACTACATGACAACAGTCAACCGGATGCTATAGACCACTGCTCACTAAGCGCCAGAAACATTTAATGTACGGTCTTTTATTTGTGAATATTTGGAAACAAGGATTTGTAGTTAAGCTAATTTAAAATAGTGTCGCAATATTCAGATTTAGAGAAATGGCATAATTACATTTTGGAAGTACTCTTGAAATAGTAATAACAATTTTAGTACTTTGTCTTAGCATAGGACAGTATTATAGTACAATCACTTAAATAAGTGTGACCAATAGATACTCACTGTGAGTATATAGTCTAGAACTTTGACAAATTGTAATAATCTAAGTCTTAGGATGTTAATCAACAAAGGAAGTTTTTGTGATTCTGCAATGTGAATATCTTATGGTTGACTTGATCAATTGAGTTGAATATTTTAGGAGTGATTCTACACTCTGTTTACTATTGCTATACAGAATTTGAGTCTGCATTGATCATTAAGTTGCATTCTATTACATCTTGAAGTTGGCTGTTGAGTAGGGTGCTAAATAGCTTCTGTTTTAGATGTCTACTTTCACTACTACTGCTGCTGGCTCTCCTCCTGCTACTATGGTTGTAGAACAACATGTATGTCCTACAATCGTATAGTACGCCAAAGATATTTGCTTTAAGTGCTAGTGTTGAAAGTTTTTCACTTTGGTATTTAAGATATGGTTATTTAAATTGCAAAAGTTTGCGTATTTTGCCAAATCTTGTAACTGGAATAAATTGGTTTTCTTACAAATAATTGGTTTTTTTTCATGGTTGCGTGCAAGGAAAAATGTTGTGGCACTTTTTTCCCACTAGCACTACCGTCATCACTTGACCCTTTGCACTTGTACATACTGATGTATGTGGTCTTATGCGCACGCATGCTACAATGGATTTCTTTATTTTGTCAGTTTTATTGATCACGCCACGTGTTTTTCACTCGTGTATCCAATCTGTCATAAATCTAACGCTTTTGTACGATTTCAGGAATTTAAGGGGTTGGCAAAAAAATTCACAACAAACGAATCAAGGTTTTGCGCAGTGACAATAGTGGCGAATTTTTGTCCAACCAATTTTCTGAATTCCTCATGCAACATGGAATCTCGCGTCATTTAACGGCGCCTCGGATGCCACAACAGAACGGCATCGCTGAAAGGTACAATCGAACAATACATAACATGTCACGCTCCATGCTGTACTTTTCCAATTTGCCATATGAATTTTGGGAAGAGGTTGTCGTTTGCGCAAATTTTTTACGCAATCTTTATCCCACTAGCGCTTTACCAAAATCTACTCCAATGGAAGCATGGTCCTCTAACAAATAAGATAGACGCCACCTTCGAATCTTTGGATGTGAAGCGTGGTATAAAGACCTCCTCCAATCGCAAGACTAGGTGCCCGCGCATTTCGTGGCATTTTGGTTGGGTACGCTCCTAATTCCAAAGCGTACCGCATCTGGAGTCTTTCTCAAAATTGCGTCATTCATACCAGAGAAATAACTTTAAACAAACGTGCTTCTCCAAAGCTTTTTCTCGTACGCTCTTCCCTTCCCCACTTCCCTCATTATCCGACTTTCCCTTCCTCACCCTTTATGACCCTCTTCCCCCAAAACTTCCCGTTCAATCTTTTCAGCCATCTGACCTCACCTACCTTACACCTTCCCACCCCTCTCTCGATAATCCTCCCATATTTTTTCCCTCATTATCTTCAAGTCCCCCTCCTCCTCCATCTTCTCCTTTCCCCCTTGTTTTCCTAGTTGCTCCAATCACTCCTCCCACCCAATCACCTGCCCCTCCTCTTCAACATGTCACAAATTCCGAAGATACTATTTCCTCTCTCCCTCTTTTCTAAGATGATCCTTTTTTTGACAATCTTTCCCCCACAATTTTTTCCCTCTCCTCTTTCTGGGCCTTTTACTCCTTTTGAGCCTTCACCTCCCGAGCTTGAGACTTCCCCTCTTTATGAGCCCTCTCTTTTACCTCGCCGTAACCCCGCACGCCTTAGAGTTCCCCCCTCTCGCCTTATTACCTCCATAGGCTATGCCTCTCTTGCTTACGCTTACTCGGCTGGGGCCTCTGCCTCTCTTATTTTAGCCCCTCTCTCTCTCAAAGCTGCCCTAAAACATCTTGATGCCTCCCTTTGGAAAATTGCCGCTGATGCTGAATTTAATGCCTTCATTTCCAACAAAACATTGAATCTTGTTCCCCTTCCCCTTAGAAGAAAGGCAATCGGCTCAAAAAGGGTCTATCGTGTAAAACAAAAAGCGGATGGATTGGTGGACAAATACAAAGCTCGCTTGGTGGCGAAGGACTTTTCCCAAATCTTAGGTATAGATTTCACTAAAACCTTTGCACGGTTGACATATCTCCGCACTTTACTTGCTTTAGTTGCTGAACATGAGTTTTATGTTCATTAGATGGATGTTAAGAATGCCTTCTTAAATAGGATCTTGTCCAAAGACATTTACCTGCATCAGCCTGAGGGCTATATTTCCCCTGGATCTAAACATCTGGTGTGCCATCTCATCAAAACAATCTATGGATTAAAAGAATCCCCCTGTGTATGGAACCATACTATAGATGCTATTATGCGGAAAGAATGATTTACCCAAATTGATGCCAATTTTCGCATTTACTCTCACGGCTCTGGCACCTCTTTGATCATTCTTGCCATCTTTGTCGATGATCTACCTCTTGTTGGTCCTTCCCTCTCTGAAATCTCTACTGTCAAATCTTTCGTTCAAACCCATTTTGACATGGCCGATCTAGGTGAGCTCACGTATTATTTGGGCATTGAAGTTTCTCGTTACTGCTTAGCTCGTACCCTCTCCCTCTCTAAGAAGACCTATATTTATGATCTTTTGAAACGCTTTGGCATGGCAAACTGCTCTTCTCTTTTCACTCCTTTGGATGCCATTGCCCCTCTCCTCCCTTCCACAGAATCCTTTTTCTCCCCGTCCCTCCATTCAACGTCTGCTTGATGGTCGGGGCCCTTATGTACGTCATGCAGGCCACCCGTCTTGATATTGCCACAGCTATCACTAAACTCAATCAATTCTTCCAACGTCCTTCTCTTGCTCATTTTGCCGCAGCTAAACGTGTCTTTCGTTATTTACAAGGCAGTAAAACTCTTTGTCTTACATATTTTTCCTCTGTCTTTAGTGCTCTTACGGGTTTGGTTTATTCAGATTGGGCACAAGATGAGCTTTCGCGCCGTTCCACCACAGGCTCATATTTTTTTTGGGCATTGGTCTTATCTCTTGGTCATGCAAAAAATTACCTACCATGGCATGCTCCAGCACTGAGGAAAAATATACGGCCGCTTGTCACGCCGCAAAGGAAGCTGTCTGGCTTCAGACTTTGCTTTCCAATCTTGGATTTCCCCTTTCAGCCCCTACTCCTATTTTTTTTGATTCCCAAGGAGCCCTTGCTTTGATCCGCAATCCTGTTCACCACAAGCAGACAAAGCACATCGACATTCAATATCATTACATTTAGAAGCGGGTCGAAGATGGCACTCTCCAGTTTTTTTATGTCAAATCCGCCGACGAAGTGGCCGATTATCTCACCAAGGCTCTTCATCGTCCTCACTTTGAGTAGCATCGCCTCTCCTCTGGCCTCGTCATTACATACGTCAATCTGGTCTTGGTCTTGTTCCGTATCCATCATTACATTTGTCGGTCTGGTCTTGGTATTGTTCGTACTCTACATGCGTCGGTCAAGTCTTATCACCCTACGTACAAGTCTTTTGGGCGACGGTCTCTCTTTTTCTACATACTTTTTTATTTATCGTAATTCTCTTTTGTACTTTAAATTTGTCTTCGTACACTTTGTCGCTTGAGTCAACGTTGTTACTTTAGGTCTTTATTACTTTTGTACATTGCAAACCTAAAGTCGACCTGTTATTATCTAACTTACGTTAGAATCTAGTCACCCAAAATCTTGAACAGATGTATTAAAATCTTGACAAGGATCCTTTTTGTTACAGCGCACCAAAGAGCGCTTAGACTCCACAATAATTAGCACTATGTATTTTGTATATAAGTGAATTTTCTCACTCAATGAAATCATCCCAAATACAAATCGATTTCACTCTACAATGCATTGATCTTTCTCTTGTGTATAACTTCATGGCTTCCGCCTATCCACCTCCAATAAGAACTTCACACTTAGACTTTTAAATGAGGTGAATTATTGTTTGCGTTAAGCTCTTGAACCCAAAATAAACGTAACAACACTATTTTTTTCTTAACTCTGATAAATTTTTCACATTAATTTCAATTCACCGTATAGTGCAAAGAGATATGATAAATTCTTGTCGCCTCTGTTAAAATAGCTTCAGTCGACACTCTTCCAATTTTTCTGGCTAAAAATGAGGAGATATAACTGCTATAGTGTCGTAAACTCTAATAACGATGGGCAAAGTAGGCCCAAACTCGAAGTCTTGTTCAATGCCCAGCATTATTAATGATTCCCAAGTTTCGTTTGAAACAAGCGTTTTAAATGCGTTTCAAACCGTATGCTCTATACATACCATAGTTCAAAAGTAGGTGAAAGTACACCCATACAATATGCCTATTGTATGCAAAAAATACAATATACCCTTAAGACCCATATTGTATTGGCCGTAAAATGAAAGAAAATAGTAACAGGGTTGAGTTGGACTAGATTGATAGAGAATTAAACGTCATGTCTAAATATGCAAAATAAACCGAACAAAAAAATATATTTCAGTGAGGTTTGAGCGTCTTTTTATTTAAATCGTCAGATTCAGACAATCAAATGGTCGCTAATCAAAGTCATAATCTAAGAAGATCACATGAAAAACCTATAACACAACTTAGGATAGGACTATTGTAAGATTTAGACGATCGACCAGTCGTTGATCAAAGTAGCGACTTAAGACGATCACAAAAAAAGCCCATAACACAACTTACGATGAAGGCGCCGAAAAAAGACCTACAATAGAAATGCCTACTTTTGAACTATGATACATACGATGAATACACTTCTAACATAGATCCGAAATCATTTCTCGTATTCATTATAGAGAGAAGCCGCCGAAAAATGTTGCGTAGCTGTTTGTACGGTTAGAAATATTAAATCACGTGTCATTCATATTTGTCATTATTACGTCTTGCTTGATTTCGTTGTGGAACCATATTCCAATCACCCATTTCTAACTCGCCGTGTGGCAAGACAGAGAGTAAAAAAACATGCGACAAACGTCAATTTATGGCTGTTTTACGCGTCTCAATCTTTTTTGGAATTTGGCTTGGGATCGGTACGAGATATCTGTAGCTGTACGCTCAACATTAACAGGTTATCGTGTGCTGTTTGTAAACAAGCTTTTTCACACGTGTGCCACGTAGGCTAAATAGTAAATTGAAAATCGTAACAGAATAACAGATGTTATCAACCGACCACCTTCAATGTAGAATTTGTATTTGTGCGTATCACAGTCCTGACTATGAAGACAAAAATGTGTGACGTGACGTGTCGGGATATTTTCTGGCAACGACTCTATTTCGGAATCTGGTCCACCTTGTCAGAGTGTGCATGGCCTTTGCGACGTGACGGGTCGTCTGCTGTTGGACCACCCGACAATCGATATGTTACAATATAATGTAATACGATGACAATATGAGTCACAATAGAGTAAAAGGGTGTGTACTTGTTTTTCGTTGCTATCCCCTTTAAGAACATTAATCGCGCCATTTCAACGAAGATAATGAAAGGACGAACTTGAAGCCCATTCCGATTGACAGTTTGTGACATGACGTCACATCACCCACCATCTGTGCGAGAAGATAACCGTACAATACTTTCAATCAAATAGAGCGTGTTCCCCAACCTTAGCCGAAGCAAAAAAAGTGACGTAGATGAAGGTTGGAGAAAATGTATATATGTTGGAGGGCTAAGCCGTATTCTACAAACTTTGTTTGGTCGCCCTCTCGCTCTCCCTCTCCCCCTCCCACTCTCCCCTCTCTCCTCGCTCTTCCCCTCACTTTTCCCCTCATTTTTGTTTCTTGATGGCTCTCCTTCGAAAACTATTTCCCAATGTAAAATCTATTCTATTTACTGTTTTAATTCAAGTTTTTTTCTCTGCACTCGTAAATACCGCTGAATACGATGGTCGCGAGTCGCAGGAAAATCCCCTCACTATTTCTCTTTCTCAGCCCAAAATCAAAATCGATTACCTAAAATCAAAGCTATGGCAAGATCCCGCCAAGATCAACACTATAATCCGTTTCACGACCATTGTAACAGTAATAGTGGATCGAATTTGTTCATAAATGGGTATTTAAGTGTTACAAATATAGATTTTTGAATTTGGTAGAATTTTGCGAAAGAATCTCAAGATTTAGAGTTGTATTTTATAAGATATAGTGATTGGTGAATTTAGGCGACACCGCGAGGTCAAAATAACGAGTGGGTGATCATTGTAACGCGTTAAGAATCAAACTATTCGCGGAATTTCAGGCTCACGTTTAAAAAGTAACAAATGAATTAATATTTCGTTTGGTACGCACTATGGTTCGTTTGGTACAATTTCAGTACGAATTGTCACTTTCATTATATGGAATTTCGTAGTTAGTTTCGGGTGTGTAATTTGCGACGCATGTTCGTGCGAAGTCCCGTTTTGATTGGCGCCCACTTTTGCACGTATATCTTACGTAGTGGAATGTAGCGTTTGATTCGTTTGTAAATCCTACGTAGTTAGTAAGAGATTTCGCACGCTTTTGCATTGGTCAGTCTGAGTCCTTGCTAATGAATGATTGGCCTAGGTAAAAACGGTTCAACGGAGCGTTGACTCTAGCCTGGCTAGTCCAAGTGTATGATGGATAAATAGAGAAGTTTAAGAGAAAAGTAGGCATCTTTTCCTTTGGAAAAATTTGTGGAAAATCTAAGTGATCTTGGTCGTGAGGGAAAAATACCAAATTGGAGCAATGGCATTTCTTCACTAAAATCTCTTACAAACTAAATAGTTTTTTAGCAGTAAACAGACAAAATATTTAAGAGTGGAGAGCAATGGAAAATATTCTAAAAGGAAGGGTTCAGCCACGAGGGCAAGAGACCAAGCTAATGTTATGTGGACAGAAGTGTTGTTTTGAGACAACTGCTGGTACTGAAGATGAAGAAGAAGCAGCACTGCTGATACTGAAGATGAAGAAGAAGCAGCAGTTGTAGTCATTGTAGAACAAAACAAGAGAGGAAGCTTCCACAAATACCAATGGCAAAATAACAACTTTGACAGACATTAACTTTCAACACAAGGACACAATAGTCCTACAAATCTACCATAGTGTAGATATCATACAAAGGAACACACACATAAAATTTCACTTAATTATGCTCACATATCAATCAGATATTTAGAGGTGAATTTGCATAAAACTGAGTGTATAGTTTTTCATATCATTTGTTCCTAATGAATCAAAATTTACTAACTACTACTTCCATACACTGAAACTACACGAAGCAGTATGGAGGCATTTCAGCCATACATCTAACATTCTAACACAACAAATACTGTGAGTATACCAATATACTCAAGGTATATCATTAATCACATTCTCAACACTAAACAACTAATTCACTACAGACAAAATTATGTTCTACCAAATATTTACACTGAAGTTCCGACAACGTAAACTGATAGTGATCTAGTCATACCTCGTCATATTTGTTTCCATCTTGGCGCTAAGATCGGACAACAGAGGAGAATATACTTCAAAGGAGTTCGAATAGTTTCTCCTCCAGGAAGGTATCAGTCATAACTTGAGAGTTATGTACACACCGGAATAGAATGGTGTCTGTGAACAACTAAATAGAACTGTCACACAAAGTGCTAGGTCCATACTTCCAGACAAAGGCTTAGATTTGAAATTATGGGCTGAGGCACTCAATTGTGGGGTCTATATTAAAAACAAAATTGCATCTAGATCGGTTAAGACTACACCTTATGAACTTTGGACAAGCATGAAACAGGATGTTAGTCACTTTAAAGTATTTGGCAGCAATTGTTTTGTCTTAGACACATTGCATACTAGATGGAAAATGGAAGCAAAATGTTTAACTAGTATATTTATGGGGTATGATGACAATCCAAAGGGTTATAGGGTAAATGTCTTAGAAAATAAAAAATTCATTATATGTAGAAATATACAAGTGAAGGATAAACAAGATTCGGATGATCTGTTCACAAACACCGAAAGTGAACAAACACAAAAGGTACAGGAGTATGTGATGTTTCAACATACTCACCATGTTTATTTTCACTCACAATCACCGGCTACAACTACATCTCCAAAAATCCCTCTACCAAATGCAGCACCTGCAACAGAATCGGATTCGGCACCAACAACTACACCGCTTCCTACACATGTGGAATCAGCAAATCAAGATCCAGTTTCGGCACCTGCAACAGCTCAAAACAGGAAAACAAATAGGAGATTGCCGACAATTTCAGCGTCAAAATTTTTGGGGGGAAGAAAAACTAGCAGCCGTCTTCACGCAAACTCACATTTTGCTTTCTCCGCAGCTACAACAGAACCGTTAACAATTCAGGAAGCCTTCTCATCACCAGGGAGAAATCAGTGGATCGAGGCGGTAAACAACGAAATGAAGTCCATCATAGAGGCGTAAACGTGGGAGCTAGTGGATCTTCCTCCGGGCAGGAAAGCCATCGGCAACAATTGGGTGTTCAAAATGAAACTCAACCCGGACTTCACCATCGAAGGTACAAGGCCAAACTTGTGGCCAAAGGTTACAATCAGAAAGAAGGTATTGATTTTGAGGAAACCTTCTCTCCAGTTGTCAGATTTCCCACTGTTAGAATCTTAATAAGTTTGGCTGCTATAGAAAACATGGATGTCCACCAGATGGACGTTAAGACTGCTTTCTTGCATGGAGAGTTAGAAGAAACCATTTACATGAAACAACCGAAGATGTATGCAGAGAAAGGGAAAGAAAACTTACTCTGTAAATTAATAAAATCTTTGTATGGGCTGAAAGAAGCCCATAGACAATAAAACTTAAAACTAGATGAATTTCTTACTGGACTAGGATTTCAAAGGATTACTTAAGATCACTCAGTGTATGTACTGCAAGGGGAGGATGGGATTCTTTATATTGGTGTACATGTGGATGACTTCCTTTTACTAAGCAAGCCTATGGATGAGATAAATCGAATTAAAGCTGGTTTAAGGTCAAGGTTCGAGATGAAGGACCTTGGTGAATCTAAGTATATCTTAGGAATACAGGTAAAGAGAGACAAAAACAAAAAACTCATCATGTTAACCCAAAAGGAAGCAATAAGTAATATGCTGGAAAAATTTGAAATGGAAGATGTAAAAGGATTTGTAACTCCTATGCAATTCAAACAGAAGCTTGATACAAGTGAGTCAAACTGAGGCATAATGGTTAGTGAGAGCCTACAGTTAGGGGAGGAAGAGTTTATGGATTCAAAGCCGTATAGACCGATAGTGGGAAGTCTCATATACTTAATGAATTGTACGAGACCTGACATTGCAGCAACTATAGGAGTCCTAAGTAGAAGTCTGTAGAAACCTAAAAGGGCAGACTGGGAAGCTGCAAAAAGAGTTTTGAGATACCTTGCAGGGACTCGAGATCTTAAGCTGATACTCGGAGGAGGAGTAGTGAAAATGCAGACTTGGAGTGACGCCAGCTATAGGGATATGCCAAGTCGAAAAACCACAACCGGCTTCGTCGTAAATATCGGAGATGGAACTTGCTTCTGGAGCAGCAAGCAGCAAAAGGTTACAGCACAGTCTACAATGGAGTCAGAGTACATGGCAGCATCTTCTGCACTCAAAGAAAGCCTATTGGTTACGTCCATTTTGCAAGAACTTGGATACATGCAGACAGATCCACAGATTTTTTGGTGTGACAACCTGGCTGCCATTGCTATTGCTTCTAACTTGAGTAATTATTTTAAGAGCAAGCCCATGGATGTCAAACTTTATTTTGTGAGAGAAATGTGCTTGCAAGAGAAAAAAAAAAGTGTTATTTACCGCATGAATAAATGGTTGCTGACATGCTAACCAAACCCTTACCTACTCCAAAGTTGCAGTTTTGTAGGAAAGGTATAGAGCTGAGTGAGTGAATGAGTCTAAAGATTTAGGGGAGTGTTGAAATTATAAATCTTTACTCAGTAGATAGAGCTGTCAGGAGGAATTAAGGACTTAGAATATTTGGGAAATGAAAACTTGTAATACTTACCTCAAATAGTGTTACATTAACAGAAGACTAAGATAGTGTACTGTACGGCCAGCTGGACAGGCGTCGGCAGGAAAAAGGTGTTGCAGGTTTCACGGAGTAGCGCCGATTACCAGTTACACGTGTCGGAAGATAAACGAGCGGATTGATGAAATCGGACGAAGGGAATGCAAACCGCATATTTGGAAAAGTATGGTACGGTCTGCTAAAAATGGCCGTTGATAGACATTGAATTGACGCACGCGATTCAGAAGGGACCACAAATGACGAAGCACACTTAGACGGTATCAGGTGCTTCGTACTACACGATAACAGTCATCCAAATGTTATGGACCACTGCTGACTAAGTGCCAGGAACATTTAATATACGGCCTTTTATTTGTAAATATCTGGAAACAAGGTTTTGTATTTTAGCTTATTTAAAATAATGTCGCACTATTCATATTTGGAGAAAAGGCAAAATTAGGTTTTGGAAGTACTCTTAGAATAGTAAGAACAGTTTTAGTACTTTGTTGTAGCTTAAAACTGTAGTGTAGTACGGTCACTTCAATTAGTTTGACCAGTAGATACTCACTTTGAGTATATAGTTTAGGACTTAGAAAAATTGTGATTATCCAAGTCTTGGGATATTAATGTACTAAGGCAATTTTTGAGAATCTGCAGTGTGAATATCTTATGGTTGGCTAAATCAATTGAGTTGAATCTTTTTAGAATGATTCTACACTGTGCTTACTACAGTTATGGAGAATTTGAGTCTGCGTAGATCACCGAGTTGCATTCTATCACATCTTGGTCGGTTGAAGTTCTACACTATCTTACGTTGAGCCACTAGATGCGTCT
>JBBHKE010003059.1:356693-378585 GCA_037447655.1 Zygnema cylindricum | reverse complement strand
CTGAAGATGAAGAAGAAGCAGCAGTTGTAGTCATTGTAGAACAAAACAAGAGAGGAAGCTTCCACAAATACCAATGGCAAAATAACAACTTTGACAGACATTAACTTTCAACACAAGGACACAATAGTCCTACAAATCTACCATAGTGTAGATATCATACAAAGGAACACACACATAAAATTTCACTTAATTATGCTCACATATCAATCAGATATTTAGAGGTGAATTTGCATAAAACTGAGTGTATAGTTTTTCATATCATTTGTTCCTAATGAATCAAAATTTACTAAGTCCTACTTCCATACACTGAAACTACACGAAGCAGTATGGAGGCATTTCAGCCATACATCTAACATTCTAACACAACAAATACTGTGAGTATACCAATATACTCAAGGTATATCATTAATCACATTCTACACACTAAACAACTAATTCACTACAGACAAAATTATGTTCTACCAAATATTTACACCGAAGTTCCGACAACGTAAAGTGATAGTGATCTAGTCATACCTCGTCATATTTGTTTCGATCTTGGCGCTAAGATCGGACAACAGAGGAGAATATACTTCAAAGGTGTTCGAATAGTTTCTCCTCCAGGAAGGTATCAGTCATAACTTGAGAATTATGTACACACCGGAATAGAATGGTGTCTGTGAACAACTAAATAGAACTGTCACAGAAAGTGCTAGGTCCATACTTCCAGACAAAGGCTTAGATTTGAAATTATGGGCTGAGGCACTCAATTGTGGGGTCTATATTAAAAACAAAATTGCATCTAGATCGGTTAAGACTACACCTTATGAACTTTGGACAAGCATGAAACAGGATGTTAGTCACTTTAAAGTATTTGGCAGCAATTGTTTTGTCTTAGACACATTGCATACTAGATGGAAAATGGAAGCAAAAGGTTTACCTAGTATATTTATGGGGTATGATGACAATCCAAAGGGTTATAGGGTAAATGTCTTAGAAAATAAAAAATTCATTATATGTAGAAATATACAGTTGAAGGATAAACAAGATTCGGATGATCTGTTCAAAAACACCGAAAGTGAACAAACACGAAAGGTACTGGAGTATGTGATCTTTCAACATACTCACCCTGTTTATTTTCACTCACAGTCACCGGCTACAACTACATCTCCAAAAATCCCTCTACCAAATGCAGCACCTGCAACAGAACCAGATTCGGCACCAACAACTACACCGCTACCTACACATGTGGAATCAGCAAATCAAGATCCAGTTTCGGCACCTGCAACAGCTCAAACCAGGAAAACAAATAGGAGATTGCCGACAATTTCAGCGTCAAAATTTTTGGGGGGAAGAAAAACCAGCAGCCGTCTTCACGCAAACTCACATTTTGCTTTCTCCGCAGCTACAACGGAACCGTTAACAATTCAGGAAGCCTTCTCATCACCAGGGAGAAATCAGTGGATCGAGGCGGTAAACAACGAAATGAAGTCGATCATAGAGGCGTAGACGTGGGAGCTAGTGGATCTTCCTCTGGGCAGGAAAGCCATCGGCAGCAAATGGGTGTTCAAAATGAAACTCAACCTGGACTTCACCATCGAAAGGTACAAGGCCAAACTTGTGGCCAAAGGTTACAATCAGAAAGAAGGTATTGATTTTGAGGAAACCTTCTCTCCAGTTTTCAGATTTCCCACTTTTAGAATATTAATAAGTTTGGCTGCTATAGAAAACATGGATGTCCACCAGATGGACGTTAAGACTGCTTTCTTGCATGGAGAGTTAGAAGAAACCATTTACTTGAATTAACCGGAGATGTATGCAGAGAAAGGGAAAGAAAACTTAGTCTGTAAACTAATAAAATCTTTGTATGGGCTGAAAGAAGCCCATAGACAATAAAACTTAAAACTAGATGAATTTCTTACTGGACTAGGATTTCAAAGTATTACTTCAGATCACTCAGTGTATGTACTGCAAGGGGAGGATAGGATTCTTTATATTGGTGTACATGTGGATGACTTGCTTTTACTAAGCAAGCCTATGGATGAGATAAATCGAATTATAGCTGGTTAAAGGTCAAGGTTCGAGATGAAGAACCTTGGTGAATCTAAGTATATCTTAGGAATACAGGTAGATGGAGACAGAAACAGAAAACTCATCATGTTAACCCAAAAGGAAGCAATAAGTAATATGCTGGAAAAATTTGAAATGAAAGATGTAAAGGATTTGTAACTCCTATGGAATTCAGACAGAAGCTTGATACAAGTGAGTCAAACTGAGGCATAATGGTTAGTGAGAGACAGAAGCTTGATACAAGTGAGTCAAACTGAGGCATAATGGTTAGTGAGAGCCTACAGTTAGGGGAGGAAGAGTTTATGGATTCAAAGCCGTATAGACCGATAGTGGGAAGTCTCATATACTTCATGAATTGTACGAGACCTGACATTGCAGCAGCTATAGGAGTCCTAAGTAGAAGTCTGTAGAAACCTAAAAGGGCAGACTGGGAAGCTGCAAAAAGAGTTTTGAGATACCTTGCAGGGACTCGAGATCTTATGCTGATACTCGGAGGAGGAGTAGTGAAAATGCTGACTTGGAGTGACGCCAGCTATAGGGATATGCCAAGCCGAAAAACCACAACCAGCTTCGTCCTAAATATCGGAGATGGAACTTTCTTCTGGAGCAGCAAGCAGCAAAAGGTTACAGCACAGTCTACAATAGAGTCGAAGTTCATGGCAGCAGCTTCTGCACTCAAAGAATTCCTATTGGTTACGTCCATTTTGCAAGAACTTAGATACATGCAGACAGATCCACAGATTTTTTGGTGTGACAACCTGGCTGCCATTGCTATTGCTTCTAACCCGAGTAATCATTTTAAGAGCAAGCGCATGGATGTCAAACTTTATTTTGTGAGAGAAATGTGCTTGCAAGAGAAAAAAAATAGTGTTATTTACCGCATGAATAAATTGTTGCTGACATGCTAACCAAACCCTTTCCTACTCCAAAGTTGCAGTTTTCTATGAAAGGTATAGAGCTGAGTGAGTGAATGAGTCTAAAGATTTAGGGGAGTGTTGAAATTATAAATCTTTACTCAGTAGATAGAGCTATCAGGAGGAATTAAGGACTTAAAATATTTGGGAAATGAAAACTTGTAATACTTACCTCAAATAGTGTTACATTAACAGAAGACTAAGATAGTGAATTGTACCGCTAGCTGGACACGCGTCGGCAGGAAAAAGGTGTTGCAGGTTTCACGGAGTAGGGCCGATTACCAGTTACAGGTGTCGAAAGATAAACGAGCGGATTGATGAAATCGGACGAAGGGAATGCAAACGGCATATTTGGAAAAGTATGGTACGGTCTGCTAAAAATGGCCGTTGATAGACATTGAATTGACGGACGCGATTCAGAAGCGACCACAAATGACGAAGCACACTTAGACGGTATCAGGTGCTTTGTACTACACGATAACAGTCATCCAAATGTTATGGACCACTGCTGACTAAGTGCTAGGAACATTTAATATATGGCCTTTTATTTGTAAATATCTGGAAACAAGGTTTTGTATTTTAGCTAATTTAAAATAGTGTCGCACTATTCATATTTGGAGAAAAGGCAAAATTAGGTTTTGGAAGTACTCTTAGAATAGTAAGAACAGTTTTAGTACTTTGTTGTAGCATAAAACTGTAGTGTAGTACAGTCATTTAAATTAGTTTGACCAGTAGATACTCACTTTGAGTATATAGTTTACGACTTAGAAAAATTGTGATTATCGAAGTCTTGGGATATTAATCTACTAAGGCAATTTTTGAGAATATGCAGTGTAAATATCTTATGGTTGGCTAAATCAATTGAGTTGAATCTTTGTAGAATGATTTTACACTGTGATTACTACTGTTATGGAGAATTTGAGTCTGCGTAGATCACTGAGTTGCATTCTATCACATCTTGAAGTTGGCTGTTGAGTAGGGTATTTGTTAGCTTCTGCTTTAAATGTCTACGTCCACTACTATTGCTTCTAACTCTCTTCCTGCTACTTTGGTTGTAGAACAACAAGTCCATGTTTGATTAAGTCTCTCGGCCACACCATTTTGTTCCGTTGTGTACGGAGCAGTAAATTCACGAGAGATGCCATTTTCTTTGAAGAAATCAGCTAAGGCATGGTTTACATACTCTCCACCATTATCCGTCCGCAAAGCAAGAATAGATTTGCCGTGAAGTTTCTCCTCCCAGATTTTGTAGTGCTTAAAGTGAGTGAAGACTTCGCATTTCTCCTTCATGAAGTATAAGCGACTGTACCGAGAGTAGTCGTTTGTAAAGGTGACAAAATAGCTGCTGCCACCAAGAGAGAGAACTTTGGAGGGGCCGAAGACATCAGAGTGAATAATACGAAGGAGATTTGTGGCTTGATGATCAGAAACTCGTGGGAGGGGAAGCTTGTGAAGCTTTCCAAGAGCACAACCATCACAAACATGAGACTCTTTTTGACCGAGCTTGCCTCCCTCTATCATATCATTCTTTATCATCTTAGTAAGTTTCTCATGATGCACAAGACCAAGTCTTTTATGCCACAAAACATTATCACATAGGACACTAGAGTAAGCAAAATCAATTTTATTAGCTTGGTCCATGCGGTACAAAAAGTTTGGGCCTCTAGTTCCTACAAGAGCTACTCTTCCATCCTTGCTCACTATTGTCTTGCCATTTTTCTGGAGAACCTCAAAGTCTTTGCTTTCAGCTACAAACATAGAAAACATTTTTTTCTTCAACTTTGGAACATAGAATACATCGTACAGAGTTTTCTTAACAACCATTCAATATATCACACAATCTAGATCTATATTTCCTTTGGCGTTTGATTCAACAACATAGCAAGAAGCATAAAAGATTTGACATAAAGGTATAGAAGACATCTCCTTAAACCAAGACTTGTTCCAACACATGTGTGAAGAGCTGTCGGAATCCATTATCCATCCGAGGTTCTTTTCTCCTTCCATCATGTCGAGTTTGGCAAGAGTAAAGAACTCTTTGTCATCTGTTTTCAGAAAACTGGTCACATCTGGTTTTTCTTCCTCTTTCTTCTTCTTCTCCAATTTTGTATCCTACGCTGAAAACGCAACAATTTTATTCGCGGGTCTTTGAGGAATAAAAGGTCCGCGATGTCTCCATCCTTTCCGGAAGATACCTATTTTAATAGCTTTTATATACAAAGGACAAGCTTTGAAGTAGTGACCATGAGTGTGGCAATAAAGAAATTTCTCAAACTGGGGATTAAACTGATTCCCTTGATTTCTACTTTCTCTCTCAAATTGAGCCGTGAAGGCTACACCTGGTTTCCCCTACCCTAAAACTGTTTGAGTGGCTTCTTCTGACAAAATAAACTTTATAGCTGTTTGCAAATTCCAAAGAGGTTTGGACAATTTTTTAAATTCATTTGAGGCTCTTTTATATTCACTAGGTAGCCCTTTTAAGAGAATCATGGCTTGATGATAAGTGGAGAAAGTCCCCCTAGAACATGCATTTTGTGACAATAACATTCAAAACCAACCGATTACTATATTCCACCATGCTATCGTCTGTGTACTTATACTAATAGATCTGACGAGCAGTTATAATCTCATGCTGGTCACTAGCTCTAACATAAGAATATTTCAAAGCATCCCACAAGTCGGATGCGTTTGTAACATTAATATATGTCATTTGCATTTCTTTTGAAATCATAAGTTTTAATAAATGCAAAGCTTGGTCATTTTTCTGATCAAAGCTGGCATCAGATTCTGCTAGGGATCCATTTAACACATCAATAAGTTTCACTTGCTTGAAGTAAGACTTAACAAAATTTGCCCAATACAGATATTCACGTCCATCAAAGACTGGAATTCGTGAAGGCGGGCCCGTGACTATTGTTTTGAGACAACTGCTGGTAGTGAAGATGAAAAAGATGAAAAAGAAGCTGCAGTAGTAGTCATTGTAGAACAAAACAAGAGAGGAAGCTTTCACAAATACCAATGGCAAAACAACAACTTTGACAGACAATAACATTCAACAGAGGGACACAATAGTTGTACAAATCTTCCATAGTGTAGATATCATACAAAGGAACAGACACATAAAACTTCACTTAATTATGCTTATACATCTGTGAGATATAAAGAGGTGAGTTTGCATAAAACTGAGTGTACAGTTTTTCATATCATTTGTTCCTAATGAATCAAAATTTACTAAGTCCTACTTCTATACACTAAAACTACACTAAGTTGTACAGAGGCATTCTAGTCGTACATCTAACATTCTAACACAACAAATACTGTGAGTATACCAGTATACTGAAAGTATGTAATAAATCACATTCTCAACACTAAACTACTAATTCACTACAAACAAAATTCTGTTCTACCAAATATTTACACCGAAGTTCCGACAACGTAAAGTGATAGTGATCTAGTCATGCCTTGTCATTATTTGTTGGCGGCGGTTGTCAGCTGTCCGATTAGAGGATTTGGCGCCATAGATGTGAATTTACGAAGTACCGTGGTTCCGCCAAATTTTCGTACTTCCACAGAGGATATACTCACGCATTTCTCTCAAGTGACGTACGCATATCCCAAGTGTTAATGATCCGTGAACTCCCAACTTCACTGTCACACTAATTTTGGTAAGTCATGAACCGAACTCAATCAAAAATGACTTAAGTCCTGAACAGCTCTCTCTCTCTCACAGCTAAGGCATAGAGAGGACTAAAGCTTTCTAAAAACAACAAGAAGCTTCTTCTAATTTAAAGTTTATCTTTATGTGAGTGATGTCCAATGTGAATGTGTATTTTCCAATGTGTGGAATGTGTGGTTGAAATTGGTTGTGGTAATGGAATATTTTGAGAGGTAGGAGATCTTATTACATATGGTATCAAATCTTTGATTAGAAACTAGGGAGAAGCTTGCTTACCCAAAAATTGACTACCATGAGCGGTGAGGGTGCTGTGACCTGTGTTTAGTCAAACCACACTATGAGTGGTACGGGATTGGTGGGAAACTAAGTGACCATACTGCCAACGGCCGCTAATTAAATGTGGGGCGTGCAATGTGGGGCGTGCTTAGGTCTTAAAGACTTAGGCGGGGTGGGTAGTGTAGCCAACGTTGAAGCTCACTCCAACAACTTAGAGGCCAAACAAACTTGCCTTCTCCTAGCGATAAATCATGTGTACAGGGAGGGCTTGAAGCCAAAAAGGGTGAGGATATGAGGATAAGAGAGTAACAGACCTTGTTGTAATAGGAAATAGGAAATTTGTTAATGGAGGAGAAAGAAAGTGGAAAACTTTACTTCTTCAAGAGCAAAGGAGTCTTGAAATGACTTAAGACTTTTCAAACCTTGACTTATTACCTTTGAGCGCTTTTCAATTTTGGTGTTGCAAAATTTATGGTTGAATCTTACCTTTGAGAGCTTTAAATTTTGCTGCTCCAAAATTTTTGGGGAAATTTTTCTTCATCGATGCTTGAGAAATTGAAGAGTTCAATTTTTACTAGCTTACTTGCAATATCTTATTGATTTTTACAGATTATGGTCTTTTTTTTTCGAAGGATTTTTTAAGGAGGGGAAGCCTTGGATTGGAGCGATTTGAGGACTTCAAATCTGCAACAAATTTCTTTTGTAAATTATATTAAATCTTTCTTTTTGCTTGATTTTTTTGTGTGATAATGGCAAATTCTGCATGGAAATGTGAAACACGAATGCCTTGAATGTGTTGAAAAAGCATAGGGTGAAATTGGTAAAAAGATTTAATAGTCATGTTCCTATTGTAGATGAAACAATTTATGAATTGAAGAGTGAATTTAAAGATTTTACAGAAATTGGGAATTTTTTAAATCAGAAATTAGATGAACTAATGAATCTAATTAACTCCAGAAATAATGTTAATGACCAAAAAGATGAGAGTTTTAAGAGGAATGCCAGTTTTAGAGAATATGATCACGATAGACCTAAAAAGATTAAAGATCTGAAATTGTCTATCGGTGAAGCACCATCCTTTGATGGTAAGAAAAAAGATGAGTTAGATGCTTCGATTTTTCATATGGAGTATTATTTGGAATCTAAAAATTGTGATCGTGATGATTATACTTCTTTTGTTGTAAGCTATCTGAAAGGTGATGTTGATTTGGTATTACATTCAAAAGAGGTATAATTTGATTCCTGATAATGGTGATTGTTGTAGGTAATGGGCATTTAGACTAGGTTGTGATCCACTCCCACTAGGAGTCACACTTGCACCAGCTAGGATATTCGTCCCTGGAGGAGCAGGAGGAGCACTAGGGCTAATAGGAGCACTTACAGCAGGAGAGCACTAGGGCTAATAGGAGCACTAGGAGGAGCACTAGGGCTAATAGGAGCACTTACAGCAGGAGAGCACTAGGGCTAATAGGAGCACTTACAACAAGAACTGAGCCATTATCAAATATGTTAGCGGAAGCAAACCCAAAGAGGAATACCTATCAGACTAGATCAATACTGTAAGATATGTAACTACAAATGAAAGAGGTCTTTGAACCAAACAAACATGTACTACAAGTAAATCAAAGACAATAAAGCATAAAACACCTTAAAGTGCACTTATTTCTCTCATATCGTTACCTCTGTGTCGAATGTACATTCCGTATAGAGTTGATCAATCCTAATTGAACTAAATACTCAAAAGATCTAGAAAACATCTAAAACGTATGTACAGGGTTCACCTAAATATCTACTGACAAAATTCTAAGTACTTGGACCAAAATTGTTTAGTAACAATATCTAGACCCAAAAAATCCGAGAGATATGTTTCACGTCTACATTCATAGGCGGTCGTACACACTAATTTAATCAAAGATAACTATTCCAGTAGATACTAAAAATCCACACTAAATATACCTAATATTGAATAGTTGGTGGTCTAAAAATATTATAAGTCCAACACTCTAATTTCTAAGACTTACTAAAGCTTACTTTTCAATACTAATTGGGAAGATTTTAAGTAAGCGATACAATCGTGTTTCTTGTTTGTCACTTCTAAATAATGAATGGAAGAAAAGTGGCTAAACTGTAAGCAAAGTGGATGTGTGAAATATTATATTGTGGAATTTGACTAATCAAGCATTCATTTCATAGGTTTGACTGATGAAATGGCTAAGTTGCATTTTTTGAACTATCATAATCCTTTACAAAAATCAAAACTGATACATCAAAAATTTAATAATTTGAAGGAATTACAAGATAAGTCATTGGAATTAGCGGATCAGTTGGGGTATAATTGAGAAACTCGATCACTCAAGGGTAATTTTGAATCAAGTATCACAGTCGGGTGAGGAGGAATTTGTGGAAGAGGGTCTGAATGCAGGTCTGGTGAATAGGCATAATATCTTCAAGGGAAATCAGAGAGGTGGACATTAAAGAGGTGGTCAGAGTGTTAATGTAGGATACAAATTTCACAATAGAGGGGGATACATTAAGAGTCCTAAACCAAGTATTAATGCTTAGAAACCCAATCTTAGCGTTCCCACATGCATTATTTGTCAGAAAAGGGGTCATAGGGCATTTGAGTGTGCACAACTGAAGAACATTATCTTTTATGATTGTGGAGAGGTGGACATTAAAGAGGTGGACAGAGTGTTAATGTAGGATACAAATTTCACAATAGAGGGGGATACATTAAGAGTCCTAAACCAAGTATTAATGCTTAGAAACCCAATCTTAGCATTCCCACATGCATTATCTGTCAGAAAAGGGGTCATAGGGCATTTGAGTGTGCACAACTGAAGAACATTATCTTTTATAATTGTGGAGAGGAGGACATTTCAACAGAGAATACACAAAACCGAAAAAGAAAGTCACTTGTTTTAAATGCGGAGGCACAGATCATTACGCTAAGGACTGTACATATAAGGGGTCTGTTAAAACAGTTGATGTCAATGAAAGTCTTCAGAAAGATATTGCATTATACCTAGCTAAGCAGGAAGCCCAAGAGGTGGGAAACAGAAAGACTAGCTAAAATTCCTCAATTGAGTCGACCAAATCTAAACGTTAAGGAGTTAACTCTGGAAGGCAAGCTAATGAATGAAAAAGCTAGGATAGCTGAATTTATTATGATGCTAACTACAATCTATAGTTTGAAAAATCCTTTTGATGAAACACTTAACAACAGACCTATGTTAGGATAGTTAAGTTATAATGACACTAGTTACAGTTTGATCAGATTCGAGTCTTCATTGAAAGGGACACCACTAAGAGTTATGGTAGATTCACGTGCTACTCATAAATTTATTTCCCATAAGTTTATAGAGGAGAATATAATTTCTACAGTCATAAGAGGAAAACATTTGCATGTTGAGGTGGCAAATGGTAGTAAGTCCACATAAGATTTACAAACTGACACAATAGAAGTTGACATCCAAGGTCATAAAATGAAAGTTTTGTGTGAAATTATGAATTTGGGTAGCGAGGAGGTAATACTTGGAAAGCCTTGGTTAACTAAACATAACCATCAAATTAATTCGGAATCTAACACCTTGAAAGTGAAGTCTGAAAACGGCTGGAAAGTTTTGCAAGCATTACCTTCAAAGAAGTTGCATAGGAGTCATAAAAATAACATAACCGAATTGGGAGTGGAAGGTTTGACTTCTGCTAAACAATTTAAAAATCGTTTAAAAGATAAAACAAATCATGCTTTGTTGTTATTAATAACAGAGGCAGTTACTGATGAAGGTGGGGGAGAAAACACTTACATTTATGTTATTCCAAAATCATACATGACTTAAAATCTTGAAAAACAAAAAAATGATTTCTTAATTGACATAAATACATTTGATGTTGCTGTAAAAGATTTGATTTTTGAATTTCAAGATGTTTTCGTAAGTGATTAACCCCCAAGAAGGCCACCTTGTTGAGATGTGGAACATGTTATTAACCTTGACCTAGATGTAATCCTCTTGTCACAGAAATTTATAAACATAATTTCTTTGAGCACGAGGAGTTAAAGAAACAGATCAAAGAGCTTCTAGAGGATGGACACATTCAGCCCAGCAAATCTATGTACGGAGCATGAGTTCTCTTCGTCAAAAAGAAAGAGGAAACATTTAGAATGTGTGTCGACTATCGTAGTCTGAACAAGATTACGATGAATGATAAGTATTCGTTACCTTTAATTTTTGATTTGATAGATCGTTTAAAAGGTGCTAAATTATTTTCTTTCATTGATCTGCGTAGTGGCTTTAATCAAGTACCAATTAGATCCAAAGATGTTGACAAAACTGCTTTTAGAACTAGAGTCGGTCATTTTGAATGGATAGTGATGCCATTTGGTTTGACGAATGCACCACCTACTTATCAAAGATTAACGAACCAAACCTTTTAGATTATTTAGATGAGTTTTTTCAGGTGTTTATAGAGGAAATTCTAATTTACACGGAATCTAAGGAATAACATGTAATTCATTGAAGGAAAGTGTTCGAAAGGTTAAAGGAAAGATAACTATATGGAAAATTGTCAAAATCCAGTTTCTTAAAAGTGAACAATTATTTTTGGGACATATAGTTAGTCGAAGGTGTTAAAACAAATCCATCCAAAATTACTACAATCCAAAATTGGAAGCAACCCACTAATGTCACATAAGTTAGATCGTTTTTGGATTTGAACACTCATTACAAGAAATTTATATGGAACTTCAGTATGATTGCCGCACCTTTGAAAGATTTACTTCGCGAGAAGGAGACGTTTGTGTGGAGAGCCGATCTAGAGAGGGCTTTCGAGGAACTAAAAGGGAAGTTGACCTATGTCCCTACACTACACCGCCAATCGCTATTAGCGTTGTGTACGCTAATCTCGTCCCACTTTTTTTTGTTTTTATTCTCAAATAGAATTATCCACACTATTTAAAAAAAGCCCTAATTCCTAATTAGAGTAATCAATTTTTTCCAAAATTTCCAAATTCCCAATTAGCGTACACCACACTAAATAATAGTATACGCTAATCAAACCTACACGCTAATAGCGATTGGCGGTGTAGTGTATTCTGATCTTGCTGGGAAATTTGAAGTTTTGATCACTACTCATGCATCTGATAAAGGTCTAGGTGCAGTCATAAGTCAAAATTCGGCAAACATTTTCATCCTATTACTTTTGAATCCAGGGAATTCAAAGATGTTGAAAAAAACTATCCAGCACAGGAAAAAGAATTACTTACAATTGTTCATGCATTGGTGAAATGGCGTTGTTATTTGCATAATAAAGAATTTACAGTTAACTGTGATAATAAGGCATTCTCCTATCTACAAAGATTAAGTGACGCACAGATTATGATTGGCAATCAGGTTAGGTGGTCGTAAAAATTGGCATATTTCAAATTTAATGTCAAACATATTTCAAGAAAGACAAATGTAGTCGCAGATTCTTTAAGTAGATGTTTTGAAATAAGTGTGATGGTTCGAGATGAATTGTTTTTTAGATGCTGTTAGAAATGGTTATGATAAAGATCCTTATTTTGCTTTTATTTGCAAGAGTATCTCGGGCGGGGTTTTTGACCCATGAAATGAGAGGTATGTCAAAAACTTTATAATAGAAGATGGGTTACTGTATTTGCGAACAAGGGATAAATTATGCATTCTTGAAATAGGAGACTTAAGAAATCAACTTTTACTGGAAGCCCATGAGCATTTAGGACATCTAGGATAAGATAAAACTCTTAGTCGGTTGCAAAGTAGATTTTTTTGGCCTAAGATGGCAAATGAGGTGTCACACATGGGGAAAGTTGTGTGCGTTACCAACATAGTAAACCTAATAACCAAAAACTTAGAGGTCTTTTAAAATCTTTAGATGTTCGCGAAAGACCATGGGAATTTTGTAGGATGGATTTTATTATCAGGTTGCCAGCCACATCTATAAGAAATGACAGTTTCATGGTCGTAGTCGATAGGTTCAATAAAATGGCAATCTTTATCCCTTGCAAAACTACTCATTCAATTGTAGATATTGCAAAGTTATATTTTGACAACGTGGTCAAACATCATGGAGTTCCATGTGTATAGGCAATGATATGGGTTCTAAATTTACGTTTGCATTTTGGAAATAATTGCAACAAAATTTAAGCACAAAATTAAAATGAGTACCTCTTATCATCCTCAGACAATTCGACAGACAGAAAGGATGAACCGTACATAGGAAGAAATGCTTAGGACTGTTTACAGTGGAGTTTAGAACACATGGGAATCATAACTACCATTAATGGAATTTGCATATAATTCATGTAAACATGTTAGTGCAAGATTCTCACCGTTTGAAGTTCCATATGGATACCCATTTAGAGAAGCATTAGACTTAATAACAAGGGTAACTCAAATGAATAGGGGTTCTAGAACATAGTTTTGGGAATACATTTAAACAAATTGGAAAAAATTCCGGGATGCCTTAGTTGAGGCTCAAAGAAGGCAAGAATTAAATACTAATCGCAAACAGGGTGATTCGGTGGTAAGCACAGGTGACAAGGTTTGGCTTTCAACTACTCATTACAGGTGCAAGATTGAGGGACAATGGGATAGTACGAGGAAATTTGCTCCTAAGTACATCGGACAATTTACTTTAATCGAGATGATATCGTTAGTTGCTGCCAAATTGGAGTTTCCGCCTTCAACAAAAATTCATACGATGTTACACATTAGTTAGCTAAAACTAGCAAATCTTCGACCAAATGAAAGAGAATTGGAATTGGATCCCTCAATAATTACAGAACTTGAGGCCCACAAATGGGTAATAGATTGGGTTCGTCAACGGTTTAAAGTTGGTAATACTATATTATAGCAAGTGCATTATCTAGGAAAGGCCGGAAGAAGAGTTAACTTTAGAAGATAAAAATTTCGAGTTTTAACAAATGTATTCGAGGGAAAATAATATAGAAGTCCCGTCTTGAGAATGAAATGTGTCTTAATTGAGGTTAGTTAAATATAAGGAGGGGATGATGTAACAATAATAGTGGATCTAATTTGTTCTTAAATGGGTATTTAAGTGCTACGAATATAGAGTTTTGAAGTTGGTAGAAGTCCGCGACAGAATCAAACGATTTGGAGTTGTATTTTAAAAGATATAGCGATTGGTGAATTTAGGCGACAGCGCGAGGTCAAAATAACGAGTGGGTGTTCATTCTAACGGGTTAAGGGTCAAACTAGCGGCGGAATTTCAGGCGCACATTTAAAAAGTACCAAATGAATTAATATTTCGTTTGGTATGCACGATGGTTCGTTTCATACAATTTTAGTATGAAAACGTCACTTTTACTTTATGTAATTTTGTTCGCGTGTGAAATTTGCGACGCACGTTCGTGTGAAGTAACGTTTTGTTTAGCGTGCACTTTTGCACGAAGATGTTACATAATGGAATGTAGCGTTTGATTGGTTATTAATTCCTACGTAGTTAGTAAGATATTTCGCACCCTTTTGCATTCGTCAGTCTTAGTCCTTGCTAATCAAGGATTGGCCTAGGTAAAACCAATTCAACGGGGCGTTGACTTTGGCATGGCTAGTCTAGGGGGATGATGGATAAATAGAGAAGTTTAAGAGAAAAGTAGGCATATTTTCCTTTGGAATAGTTTGTGGAAATCCTGAGTGATCTTGGTCGTGAGCAAATAATACCAAATTGGAGCAATGACATTTTTGCAATGAAATCTCTAACAAACTAAGTAGTGTTTTAGTAGGTAAGAGATAGAATTCTTAAGAGTGGAGAGTAGTGGAAAATATTTTAAAAAGAAGGGTTAAGCCATAAGGGCATGAGATCAAGCTAATGTTATGTGGACTGAAGCTTTTTCTAATTTAAAGTTTATCCTTATGTGAGTGATGTCCAATATGAATGTGTATTTTCCAATGTGTGGAATGTGTGGTTGAAATTGGTTGTAGTAATGGGATTTTCTAAAAGGTAGGAGATCTTGTTACAACCATACCCTCCCTCGGGATCCCCTCCACACTAGTTTTGACAAACCGAGGTCGACATTCGCTCCATGCTAACTAGACGGGCAATATTAAACAACATAGTGAACATTTCGGATGCAATGTGGGAACTCCCTCTTCTGTAGTTGTGAATACCTTTGAAGATTCTAGCATTTCTTCCGGATTTCTCTCTTTAAGAGTCTTAAATAATGGCGGTTGGGTCGCGAGGTGTTCCGGCACGTTACTTTTGTCACGAGTGGTTATGACAGCAGCCAATTGTGTATAGAACACCGTATCGAATGCTTGGTATATCGGTTCACGACGCACGTATCTAGTTACCGCTTGACAAAACGGAGCATCGGATTCCAGTGTGCTCGTTGTCTACGCGAGTGACGACAGTGTTTATGTTCGGTATCAACAACACAGTAAATGCGAAGAATCTCTTAAAGTAGGGAGTGACGTTATCATTTTGTATTTGGATAGCCCACTTACTTCCAAAAAAATTCAGTGGAATACTTCTCATCCATCCATGTTTCCGAGAAAAGATTACGGTTATCCCAGAATCACGGGTGGTGGGAGTGCACTCACTTTGGATGTTGTGGATAAAGCTCAAGTGACTAGCTGCAATAGACTTTCATCTAACATTCTTTGCGAGGAAGTTTCCGTAGGAGGGATGGGCGGGGGACCTATTTTACATCCTTTAGGAATTATTTTGGATACTTGCTCTGGTCGTGTTGTTAACGGGTGTCCGTCAAATTCCGCGCAAATAACAAGAGCAACATATCCACTGAAAAAATTTGTGGAACCTTATTGCAGTGTATGATCAACTACGACAGGTGGAAGGGTTTTATATAGAGCTACATGTGGATGTAGAAAAGTGAGAAATTGAGGGTAAGGTTGAGGGTGGGGAAGTGTGAGAGAGTGTAGGAAAGGTTGGGGGTTTCTTCAGATTTTTCATGAAAAATCATTCATGTTCATAAAGTGGGAGGATCAAGATCCGTAGCGCTATGAGATATCATCACCTTGTGTTTTTGAACGATTTTCAAATGGCTTTTTACTTTTCTTTTACATACTTGTTTACGAAGAGAAATAATGTCCAAATTGACAGTTCTGATGTATGAAGGGAAAAGGTTAACAGTGTTAAGTGGAATGTTTAGTTGAGTCAAAATGGAAACTTAAATGAATAATTATACATGAAAGCAATGAAAATATTGTGGAAGCTAAAATTTTTGAATTAAAACGGTTTAAATTTGGAGTTGGGAATTGGATGCTTGAATTAGATACTTTTCTCAAATTGTCTATATTTTTGAAATATGCACGACAGACATTGTTGACAGCAAGCTTTAAATACTTTGTAATTCTCAATTTGTGTAAAAACATCCGTGTACTTCATGTTCAATAACAAAGTTATAACTCGACCATATAGATAATTTTTTTGAAATTAAATCCATTTTGTAAAAGATAAAAAATTCAATACCGAAAATTTTCAAACAAATAGAAATGAAATCGGAGAGAAAAAAGTAAAAATAAAATAAAAAAATTATCCCTATAGTTCACTATATATGAAATACAAATCCCTTTTTCAATAAATTCCAAAATAAATCATGCAAGCATAATAGTTGTTGAAGAATGAAACTTCACAAAGATAAAATATATTAGGTTGGTGCTTATGCGGAAAGTAGAAGACCGAAATTTGTTCTCATTGTTAGTTGACCTTCCATACAGGGAGGTGATTGGACGCCTCGTGTTACTCGGTGTTGAAAGAGGCCTCATATTTTAGAGGCCTTTCAGGTCGTCAATACATATTGTAGGGTAAAAGGTTATAGTGAGGTCGTTGAACTTATTTTTAGGTACTTTGTTGTACTATGCGTTGGGACTTCAAGTTTTATTCAAAAGAATAATTTGAGATTAGTGTCGCGGATTGGGGCGACTATTTCGGTTCAAGAGTATCGACGTCTGGTTACTCATTTGTTTTATTTGGGTGGAAAGACATTTTTCCATAAGAGAAGAAAAGTTATCTAGTTTTCACAATGATCATTTTCATGGAACCAAAATTGTACCTTGTCAAATGTTTAGAACTTAAATAAAGGTTCCATTGATAGGGCATCTATACTTAATTAACCCCGATCTATATATTTCTAACATATTTTTTTAACTTTGTGTTATATACACCGCTAATAGATAGTAGTGTAATTTTTTTTTACGCATTTTTAACATATTTTCTTCGTGCACCCTTGTCGAATGGACAATCCTATTGTCGGTATTGGAGGCTAGGTTCTTGCTTCCCTATTGGTTGTCCCTCATTGAAATTTGACAATTATGCACGAAGAAAAAATGTTTTACGTAGGAAAAAAAACACTTTAACATAAGTAACGATAAGCGTTGTAGTTTAAAGAATGATATTTTTCATCGTAACAACAAAATACTCTGTCAAAGTTTTCACCTTTAATTACAGTTCCATTGATAGGGCATCCGTATCTAACAAACCTGATCTATATATTTTTACCAATTTTCTTGAACTTTTTAATTTTTCATTATATCCTTGTTTTAAACAATCATTCAAGCTAGTGCGTGCTCGGCAAGCAGATATATCACATTTATGCTCAACAAAAGTTGCCTTTTACTGAATCACAAAGTGAATACGATTAGGATAATCATAGAATTCATATGAGCATATTAAAAAAAAAATGCAGCACTAATGTAGGATTGAACCTGTTTGTAAATGGGTACTTAAGAGGTTTACAATATAGATGTTTTACGTTGACCAACGTTCAAAAAATAATGGCGAAAAAGAATATGGGTTGTACTTAAAAACACGTAGCGGTTGGTGTTTACAAACACCATTTGAAGCATGGCATGGCAAAAACATGAGAAGTCCCACTTTGGTATATTTAGAATTGAGGCATGCTACAAAAATCTTTGGTATGTTTGGAAATGAGGCATGTTACAAAATTCTTACCAATTAAGACAGAAAATGAGGTGCAAAAGTCGTTAAAGGAATTTTTGTTCAGAACATACCAATTTCAATGTTTAAAGCATATAGAGTATTACGAAAAACTGTGACATTATTGTGTTGCATGCCATCCTTAATAAAAATCGGTTTATTTATCAAATCAGATTTCCCTTTGACGCATCGCGGTCTTAAATTTCCTACACCAAATTCCCATTAATCCTCTTTTGAACCTTTTTTCTTCTAGTAACAATCGAAATGCCATAGAACTACACGTTGTTATAACAAATTTTGACTGATTGCAAAACCTCCGCCCACCGATTTTGCATCACTAACAACAAAATCGATCATAATGAATAGCCAACCACACATCACTCTATCAACCATACTTTTGGATTGTCATTCGTATTAGAGCCAAAGTATTTACTTTTGAAATAGATTCACCTAAGTATTTAATTCAAAAATCTTTACCAATTGAGCTACCCGACCGATGCGTTAGTAAGCATCTTCTACAATATTTATACGGCAAGTGGTGGCGCACTGAACAACCACCTTGAAGCCTAAAACACGAGTGTGGATTCTAAAATTCTTTGGGCTCCATTGCCACACAGAATTCGCATATCAAAAAAAGTTAATCTAAATAGTGCCGACTCCAAGTTTATATAAACCCAAATGATTGACCCCTTGACAATTAGAACCCTATTAAAGCTTCACCCCTGTGTAATAAAACTTTCTGTGTGCTCAGTTCCACCACATAATGCAAAGTTAGAATATGAGATTTGGAAACAATCACCCACTTTGACTTTCCCTAAGGAATGCAACCACCCAGGAGGGAAAAAACTCTGACCGACTACACCCTTGTGTAGCTTGGACTCCCTTGAGTTTGCAACAAAAATAATCACTGAAAATGGCATAGTAAATTTATAGTTATGGATGGCCAAAGTTTGCCTTTTATATAAGATGCTCTCTGGGAGAGGCTCTTACCTACCCAAAATAATCTAAGTCTTAAAACCCCCTCTCTAAACTCCCTAGTACTGAGGTACAACCTAATCGCAATACTATAAAGTACATAAAGGTACAGGTGCCGGTGTACCTTTTGTACGGCCATCGTACTACATGGCCAAAAAGTCGACACATGCCATATGCTGACTTGTTCTTATTATCCCCTGGATGCCGCAAGCCAATGTGGTTGTTCCACGTGTCAAATGACGTGGCGGTGACTGTAAACCGCCAAAAACCCATTCCGCGATCTTGTCATATATCGCGGCCGTCCGATTAGAATTCGATTTCAATTGTAGCCGTCGAAATTATATGCGCGATATTTGTTTCGCTATCGAAACAAATCCGCGGTATCCTTTTCGTCACCAATCGTATTCTGTACTATACAGAACTGTATCTATGCACTACATATCCATTTCTCGTTAAATGAATTAGTCTACGTGTTACTTTTTATATATTTATCAAACACAATATATCTTAACATATGTCTTAGACGTAACGGTCAAAGCTAACGACCACGTTGACGGTCGGTAGGTACCTGGATCAATTCCTAGGTCCGTCGATACTTTTGGTAAACCCGTCTATTTTATGCCTCTTGTCTGCTAGAAAGCTTTAGGCGGCCATGGCTTTATCACCATACCCAGCCTTCAGTGACTACAACAAGTGTGGGGGCTTAGAGAAGGGAGTTAGATGCAGACCGCCTCAGCTCTTTTTCTATCCTAATGCAAACCTAAAAAATACTCAAATAGCAATAGATTCCAAAGTGAAGAAATCTCCAACACACTTCTTCACGGTGTTGTCAATTTGGAGTGCCTTCCTATTGCCCCTTGACTTTAACACCATATTGTAAATAAAGGATAATAGAGAATCTTGTCAATATTCTCAAAAAAAAATTAGAGGTGACAATAAAAGTTAAATATTCATAGGCAAGGCATTTGCTTGAGCTTTTCTTGTAATCGCCAACCCACCTCGAATAGTTAAGTTCTCAACTATAAAAATCAAAGAGTCGCGACACGCTAGATGAGAGGATACTTGTTATGATGTAGAGCCACAAGAATTCTCAAAATTTGCAGATGATATGTATATTCAAACAAAGTGGACGTGAGTCAACCAAAATTTATGCAAAAATCAAAAAGTTATTCCATAACACTTTTTTTTCATGTTGTTATTGAAGTTTTGTGGACTCTATAGTCCCACAGATGCAGTACTTAGATTAAGCCTCAAGGATAGGTTCTACCCACTATAGTCCACAAAATAATAAATGCCACCTTGGCACGTAACAACACAGAACAGCTTCTCCCCTTTGTAGGCAAGACTCTTCGAGCCGTCGCAAAAGAAATCACTGAAATTGCTCAAATGAGCGGTTAATTATTGATGATCAAAGTGAAGTGTTTTTACACGGATGGCCTCTAAGAGATTGAACTTCAAAAATCCATTAAAATTGCCTAAGTCATGAACTACTTACTCATGGACCCTTTGTACTACACCCTCCCCTTATAGGATGACTACCCTCTCCTTATAGGATGACTATACAGTATATCACTAAGGTTTAAAAAAATACATAAGCCGTTGTACCTTTTGCACGGCTTCTATACGACACCAATACGGACGTTGTTTTTTCCCTAAACAACACAATGGATTTGTTCCTTTTTGGTTTCGATATCTTCTTTGATGTTGCCAAGTGTCAATTAGTGGCGTATTTGGCGTAATCCACCAAAAGATCCATTTGGGGCTTTGGGCGGTGACTCGAGCCTTCTGATTAAATATCGCTCTCTCTTTAGCTTTTTGATTATGGGGTGCGTAAAATATTTCGTGTGTCTGCAATTAGATGACATTTTTTTCTGTGACCTTTTTAGTGACGCATAACACCGCACGTAGGTATCGGCATCTTCTACGACAAATGGATATGATCTACGACTACTATGGACCAGTAAGACTAAGGATTAAATCCTTTATGAGTACCCTTCGGAATTCTTTATTAAATCTATTAGAGTGGCACAACAATTCGATTTCTCCATCTAAAATTTCTCTAACATGTTACCTTTTACTTTTTTTAAGTCAATTTTAAACATTTTTTCCGTACACACATGTTCGATTATAAATCTGACGGTTGCGATTGAAAAGTAAGTTTCTCAGCTTCCGATTGGCGGTCTCAAATTGAATATCGGACAGGTGTGTACAGAGAAAAGATGCTTTAAGTGGCAAAAAAGTTATCAACACTAACAGCGATACACGGTGTGCGGTACTGTACTACTCACAACTCTACTATTCCATCAATCAGCGGTGCGCTCTAGTCTGCTATTTCCTTTGCCTTGCTGTAATCTTCCGATCAGTACAGGAGAAGTAGATTTTATAGATTGCATCCGTACAGTACTGTAGCAGTGCGCCCGGAGCTCACCAGGCTGTGTTTCTATCACTTTCTTTCGTCGAATGTTATATCCTGTTTTGTTTTTCCCGTAAAGTACATTCGTACTACACTAAGGGCGTGTTCCCATGTAACCGATATTTTGAAACGTTATTTTGGAATTTAGCGCTGATTTTACGGTGTACTTTTCAAAGTGTGCCTATGTGAATCGTTACTTGCGCGTTCATTATTTTGAATATGTGTTTACAGCCGTCAAACAAGGCTCTGGCAACCGCAGATGTTTACAGTCGTCAAATCCAAAGCGTTCATAACCGCTGCACATGTCGACGGTGTATAAGTTTTATTACTTGCGCGTTCATTGCTAAGTGTATCCGTGTGAAACTTTTCATGTGGCATTTTAGTCGCGATTTAAGGTTTTATTGCAAAGTTTTATAGCCAATGTACCCTTGTGCGGGAATCACATCATGCTTACATGAAATGCCCTTTTTGTTTTGTCCTATATTGTAAGCTGCTTTCTTTCACTATCTTTGTGTCGGACCACTCGAGGCCCGCGTGACGATGTCATGACATGCCTACGTTAGATATTTTAGATGAAGAGGACATGACTAGCCTTCTAATGTCGTTCCGTTTCCTTTATCGTCTGATCTCGCGTGGCGACTAACTACCTTATCA